>JASEVX010000068.1:600000-902825 GCA_031761405.1 Serripes groenlandicus | reverse complement strand
GTTAGGACTGAAAACAGTGTGGAAAGAGGAGCCATTGCTGATCATGATTTCAAAGGTCGTTTTGTTTGTATTGTTGGGTGTTTTACACCGTTTTCAACATCATATATGTCAAATCACACGCACTGTTCACATACTCATGCGTCCTGGGTGATTCAACCCAGCTACTCAATCGAACTGAACACACTGTGACAAAGGGAGCAATTGCCCGCCCTGCTTTCAGAGGTCGTTTTGTTTGTATTGTTGGGTGTTTTAGGCCGATTTCCACATCATTCAAGTCATACCACCCCGTCAGTTCACACACTCGTGATCCCTGGGTGAATCAACCCAGCTATGCAATAGACCTGAACACATTGTGGCAAGAGAAGCAATTGCCCGCCATGCTTTAAAATGTCGTTTTGTTTGCATTGTATGGGTTTTGATCTTGGAAGCGAGTTGTTGCATTACTAAATAAGTGTGGAAAGAGGCATAACATAGCTGCATGTGGGAAAGGGTTAGTATCTGTTCACGGGTCTTCGCACCTCTGCAGGCCAAATCCCTTTCGGCGGTACAGTGAACGATTTTCCCACAACCCCGTTCCCACATATGCATACACTCCCTATAAATGAACTATCGAAAACATTGTGATAAAAACAGCCATTGCTCATCATGTTTTCAAATGTCGTTTTGCTTGGATTGTTGGGGTTTTAGGCCGTTTTCAACAGCATGTATGCCCAAACGCCATCACAGTGCACATACTCGTGTTTTTGGGGTGATTCTACACAGCTAGGCAATAGGACTGAACACAGTGTGGTAAAAGGAGCCATTGCTTATCATGTTTTCAAAGGTCGTTTTGATTGCGTTGTTGGTTGTTTTAAGCCGTTTTCAACAGCATTTATGTTAAATACCCATCCCTGCTCACACACACATGCTTCCTGGGTGAATCAACCAATCTACGCGATAAGACCGAAAACAGTGTGGTATAATGAGCCATTGCTCGTCATGTTTTCAACGGTCGTTTTGAGTGCACTGTACGGAGTTTTAGGCCGTTTTCAACAGCATTTATGTCCAATCACTCTCACAGTTCACAAACTCATGGGACCTGGGAGAATCAACCCAGCTATGCGTTAGGACTGAAGACAGTGTGGAAAGATGAGCCATTGCTAATCATGATTTCAAAGGTCGTTTTGTTTGTATTGTTGGGTGTTTTAGGCCGTTTTCCACATCATTCCAGTCATACCACCCCGTCAGTTCACACACTCGTGATCCCTGGGTGAATCAACCCAGCTATGCAATAGACCTGAACACATTGTGACAAGAGAAGCAATTGCCCGCCATGCTTTAAAATGTCGTTTTGTTTGTGCACATACTCATGGTGTTTTGCGTTGTTGGTTATTTTACGCCGTTTTCAACATCATATATGTCAAATCGCACGCACTGTTCACATACCCATGCGTCCTGGGTGATTCAACCCAGCTATGCGTTAGGACTGAAAACAGTGTGGAAAGAGGAGCCATTGCTGATCATGATTTCAAAGGTCGTTTTGTTTGTATTGTTGGGTGTTTTACGCCGTTTTCAACATCATATATGTCAAATCACACGCACTGTTCACATACTTATGCGTCCTGGGTGATTCAACCCAGCTACTCAATCGAACTGAACACACTGTGACAAAGGGAGCAATTGCCCGCCCTGCTTTCAGAGGTCGTTTTGTTTGTATTATTGGGTGTTTTAGGCCGATTTCCACATCATTCAAGTCATACCACCCCGTCAGTTCACACACTCGTGATCCCTGGGTGAATCAACCCAGCTATGCAATAGACCTGAACACATTGTGGCAAGAGAGGCAATTGCCCGCCATGCTTTAAAATGTCGTTTTGTTTGCATTGTATGGGTTTTGATCTTGGAAGCGAGTTGTTGCATTACTAAATAAGTGTGGAAAGAGGCATAACATAGCTGCATGTGGGAAAGGGTTAGTATCTGTTCACGGGTCTTCGCACCTCTGCAGGCCAAATCCCTTTCGGCGGTACAGTGAACGATTTTCCCACAACCCCGTTCCCACATATGCATACACTCCCTATAAATGAACTATCGAAAACATTGTGATAAAAACAGCCATTGCTCATCATGTTTTCAAAGGTCGTTTTGCTTGGATTGTTGGGGTTTTAGGCCGTTTTCAACAGCATGTATGCCCAAATGCCATCACAGTGCACATACTCGTGTTTTTTTTTTTGGGTGATTCTACACAGCTAGGCAATAGGACTGAACACAGTGTGGTAAAAGGAGCCATTGCTTATCATGTTTTCAAAGGTCGTTTTGATTGCGTTGTTGGTTGTTTTAGGCCGTTTTCAACAGCATTTATGTTAAATACCCCTCCCTGCTCACACACACACACGCTTCCTGGGTGAATCAACCAATCTACGCGATAAGACCGAAAACAGTGTGGTATAATGAGCCATTGCTCGTCATGTTTTCAACGGTCGTTTTGAGTGCACTGTACGGAGTTTTAGGCCGTTTTCAACAGCATTTATGTCCAATCACTCTCACAGTTCACAAACTCATGGGACCTGGGAGAATCAACCCAGCTATGCGTTAGGACTGAAGACAGTGTGGAAAGATGAGCCATTGCTAATCATGATTTCAAAGGTCGTTTTGTTTGTATTGTTGGGTGTTTTAGGCCGTTTTCCACATCATTCCAGTCATACCACCCCGTCAGTTCACACACTCGTGATCCCTGGTGAATCAACCCAGCTATGCAATAGACCTGAACACATTGTGACAAGAGAAGCAATTGCCCGCCATGCTTTAAAATGTCGTTTTGTTTGTGCACATACTCATGGTGTTTTGCGTTGTTGGTTATTTTACGCCGTTTTCAACATCATATATGTCAAATCGCACGCACTGTTCACATACCCATGCGTCCTGGGTGATTCAACCCAGCTATGCGTTAGGACTGAAAACAGTGTGGAAAGAGGAGCCATTGCTGATCATGATTTCAAAGGTCGTTTTGTTTGTATTGTTGGGTGTTTTACGCCGTTTTCAACATCATATATGTCAAATCACACGCACTGTTCACATACTCATGCGTCCTGGGTGATTCAACCCAGCTACTCAATCGAACTGAACACACTGTGACAAAGGGAGCAATTGCCCGCCCTGCTTTCAGAGGTCGTTTTGTTTGTATTATTGGGTGTTTTAGGCCGATTTCCACATCATTCAAGTCATACCACCCCGTCAGTTCACACACTCGTGATCCCTGGGTGAATCAACCCAGCTATGCAATAGACCTGAACACATTGTGGCAAGAGAAGCAATTGCCCGCCATGCTTTAAAATGTCGTTTTGTTTGCATTGTATGGGTTTTGATCTTGGAAGCGAGTTGTTGCATTACTAAATAAGTGTGGAAAGAGGCATAACATAGCTGCATGTGGGAAAGGGTTAGTATCTGTTCACGGGTCTTCGCACCTCTGCAGGCCAAATCCCTTTCGGCGGTACAGTGAACGATTTTCCCACAACCCCGTTCCCACATATGCATACACTCCCTATAAATGAACTATCGAAAACATTGTGATAAAAACAGCCATTGCTCATCATGTTTTCAAATGTCGTTTTGCTTGGATTGTTGGGGTTTTAGGCCGTTTTCAACAGCATGTATGCCCAAACGCCATCACAGTGCACATACTCGTGTTTTTTTGGGGTGATTCTACACAGCTAGGCAATAGGACTGAACACAGTGTGGTAAAAGGAGCCATTGCTTATCATGTTTTCAAAGGTCGTTTTGATTGCGTTGTTGGTTGTTTTAAGCCGTTTTCAACAGCATTTATGTTAAATACCCATCCCTGCTCACACACACATGCTTTCTGGGTGAATCAACCAATCTACGCGATAAGACCGAAAACAGTGTGGTATAATGAGCCATTGCTCGTCATGTTTTCAACGGTCGTTTTGAGTGCACTGTACGGAGTTTTAGGCCGTTTTCAACAGCATTTATGTCCAATCACTCTCACAGTTCACAAACTCATGGGACCTGGGAGAATCAACCCAGCTATGCGTTAGGACTGAAGACAGTGTGGAAAGATGAGCCATTGCTAATCATGATTTCAAAGGTCGTTTTGTTTGTATTGTTGGGTGTTTTAGGCCGTTTTCCACATCATTCCAGTCATACCACCCCGTCAGTTCACACACTCGTGATCCCTGGGTGAATCAACCCAGCTATGCAATAGACCTGAACACATTGTGACAAGAGAAGCAATTGCCCGCCATGCTTTAAAATGTCGTTTTGTTTGTGCACATACTCATGGTGTTTTGCGTTGTTGGTTATTTTACGCCGTTTTCAACATCATATATGTCAAATCGCACGCACTGTTCACATACCCATGCGTCCTGGGTGATTCAACCCAGCTATGCGTTAGGACTGAAAACAGTGTGGAAAGAGGAGCCATTGCTGATCATGAGTTCAAAGGTCGTTTTGTTTGTATTGTTGGGTGTTTTACGCCGTTTTCAACATCATATATGTCAAATCACACGCACTGTTCACATACTCATGCGTCCTGGGTGATTCAACCCAGCTACTCAATCGAACTGAACACACTGTGACAAAGGGAGCAATTGCCCGCCCTGCTTTCAGAGGTCGTTTTGTTTGTATTATTGGGTGTTTTAGGCCGATTTCCACATCATTCAAGTCATACCACCCCGTCAGTTCACACACTCGTGATCCCTGGGTGAATCAACCCAGCTATGCAATAGACCTGAACACATTGTGGCAAGAGAAGCAATTGCCCGCCATGCTTTAAAATGTCGTTTTGTTTGCATTGTATGGGTTTTGATCTTGGAAGCGAGTTGTTGCATTACTAAATAAGTGTGGAAAGAGGCATAACATAGCTGCATGTGGGAAAGGGTTAGTATCTGTTCACGGGTCTTCGCACCTCTGCAGGCCAAATCCCTTTCGGCGGTACAGTGAATGATTTTCCCACAACCCCGTTCCCACATATGCATACACTCCCTATAAATGAACTATCGAAAACATTGTGATAAAAACAGCCATTGCTCATCATGTTTTCAAAGGTCGTTTTGCTTGGATTGTTGGGGTTTTAGGCCGTTTTCAACAGCATGTATGCCCAAACGCCATCACAGTGCACATACTCGTGTTTTTTTGGGGTGATTCTACACAGCTAGGCAATAGGACTGAACACAGTGTGGTAAAAGGAGCCATTGCTTATCATGTTTTCAAAGGTCGTTTTGATTGCGTTGTTGGTTGTTTTAAGCCGTTTTCAACAGCATTTATGTTAAATATCCATCCCTGCTCACACCCACATGCTTCCTGGGTGAATCAACCAATCTACGCGATAAGACCGAAAACAGTGTGGTATAATGAGCCATTGCTCGTCATGTTTTCAACGGTCGTTTTGAGTGCACTGTACGGAGTTTTAGGCCGTTTTCAACAGCATTTATGTCCAATCACTCTCACAGTTCACAAACTCATGGGACCTGGGAGAATCAACCCAGCTATGCGTTAGGACTGAAGACAGTGTGGAAAGATGAGCCATTGCTAATCATGATTTCAAAGGTCGTTTTGTTTGTATTGTTGGGTGTTTTAGGCCGTTTTCCACATCATTCCAGTCATACCACCCCGTCAGTTCACACACTCGTGATTCCTGGGTGAATCAACCCAGCTATGCAATAGACCTGAACACATTGTGACAAGAGAAGCAATTGCCCGCCATGCTTTAAAATGTCGTTTTGTTTGTGCACATACTCATGGTGTTTTGCGTTGTTGGTTATTTTACGCCGTTTTCAACATCATATATGTCAAATCGCACGCACTGTTCACATACCCATGCGTCCTGGGTGATTCAACCCAGCTATGCGTTAGGACTGAAAACAGTGTGGAAAGAGGAGCCATTGCTGATCATGATTTCAAAGGTCGTTTTGTTTGTATTGTTGGGTGTTTTACGCCGTTTTTAACATCATATATGTCAAATCACACGCACTGTTCACATACTCATGCGTCCTGGGTGATTCAACCCAGCTACTCAATCGAACTGAACACACTGTGACAAAGGGAGCAATTGCCCGCCCTGCTTTCAGAGGTCGTTTTGTTTGTATTATTGGGTGTTTTAGGCCGATTTCCACATCATTCAAGTCATACCACCCCGTCAGTTCACACACTCGTGATCCCTGGGTGAATCAACCCAGCTATGCAATAGACCTGAACACATTGTGGCAAGAGAAGCAATTGCCCGCCATGCTTTAAAATGTCGTTTTGTTTGCATTGTATGGGTTTTGATCTTGGAAGCGAGTTGTTGCATTACTAAATAAGTGTGGAAAGAGGCATAACATAGCTGCATGTGGGAAAGGGTTAGTATCTGTTCACGGGTCTTCGCACCTCTGCAGGCCAAATCCCTTTCGGCGGTACAGTGAACGATTTTCCCACAACCCCGTTCCCACATATGCATACACTCCCTATAAATGAACTATCGAAAACATTGTGATAAAAACAGCCATTGCTCATCATGTTTTCAAAGGTCGTTTTGCTTGGATTGTTGGGGTTTTAGGCCGTTTTCAACAGCATGTATGCCCAAATGCCATCACAGTGCACATACTCGTGTTTTTTTTTTGGGTGATTCTACACAGCTAGGCAATAGGACTGAACACAGTGTGGTAAAAGGAGCCATTGCTTATCATGTTTTCAAAGGTCGTTTTGATTGCGTTGTTGGTTGTTTTAGGCCGTTTTCAACAGCATTTATGTTAAATACCCCTCCCTGCTCACACACACACACGCTTCCTGGGTGAATCAACCAATCTACGCGATAAGACCGAAAACAGTGTGGTATAATGAGCCATTGCTCGTCATGTTTTCAACGGTCGTTTTGAGTGCACTGTACGGAGTTTTAGGCCGTTTTCAACAGCATTTATGTCCAATCACTCTCACAGTTCACAAACTCATGGGACCTGGGAGAATCAACCCAGCTATGCGTTAGGACTGAAGACAGTGTGGAAAGATGAGCCATTGCTAATCATGATTTCAAAGGTCGTTTTGTTTGTATTGTTGGGTGTTTTAGGCCGTTTTCCACATCATTCCAGTCATACCACCCCGTCAGTTCACACACTCGTGATCCCTGGGTGAATCAACCCAGCTATGCAATAGACCTGAACACATTGTGACAAGAGAAGCAATTGCCCGCCATGCTTTAAAATGTCGTTTTGTTTGTGCACATACTCATGGTGTTTTGCGTTGTTGGTTATTTTACGCCGTTTTCAACATCATATATGTCAAATCGCACGCACTGTTCACATACCCATGCGTCCTGGGTGATTCAACCCAGCTATGCGTTAGGACTGAAAACAGTGTGGAAAGAGGAGCAATTGCTGATCATGATTTCAAAGGTCGTTTTGTTTGTATTGTTGGGTGTTTTACGCCGTTTTCAACATCATATATGTCAAATCACACGCACTGTTCACATACTCATGCGTCCTGGGTGATTCAACCCAGCTACTCAATCGAACTGAACACACTGTGACAAAGGGAGCAATTGCCCGCCCTGCTTTCAGAGGTCGTTTTGTTTGTATTGTTGGGTGTTTTAGGCCGATTTCCACATCATTCAAGTCATACCACCCCGTCAGTTCACACACTCGTGATCCCTGGGTGAATCAACCCAGCTATGCAATAGACCTGAACACATTGTGGCAAGAGAAGCAATTGCCCGCCATGCTTTAAAATGTCGTTTTGTTTGCATTGTATGGGTTTTGATCTTGGAAGCGAGTTGTTGCATTACTAAATAAGTGTGGAAAGAGGCATAACATAGCTGCATGTGGGAAAGGGTTAGTATCTGTTCACGGGTCTTCGCACCTCTGCAGGCCAAATCCCTTTCGGCGGTACAGTGAACGATTTTCCCACAACCCCGTTCCCACATATGCATACACTCCCTATAAATGAACTATCGAAAACATTGTGATAAAAACAGCCATTGCTCATCATGTTTTCAAATGTCGTTTTGCTTGGATTGTTGGGGTTTTAGGCCGTTTTCAACAGCATGTATGCCCAAACGCCATCACAGTGCACATACTCGTGTTTTTTGGGGTGATTCTACACAGCTAGGCAATAGGACTGAACACAGTGTGGTAAAAGGAGCCATTGCTTATCATGTTTTCAAAGGTCGTTTTGATTGCGTTGTTGGTTGTTTTAAGCCGTTTTCAACAGCATTTATGTTAAATACCCATCCCTGCTCACACACACATGCTTCCTGGGTGAATCAACCAATCTACGCGATAAGACCGAAAACAGTGTGGTATAATGAGCCATTGCTCGTCATGTTTTCAACGGTCGTTTTGAGTGCACTGTACGGAGTTTTAGGCCGTTTTCAACAGCATTTATGTCCAATCACTCTCACAGTTCACAAACTCATGGGACCTGGGAGAATCAACCCAGCTATGCGTTAGGACTGAAGACAGTGTGGAAAGATGAGCCATTGCTAATCATGATTTCAAAGGTCGTTTTGTTTGTATTGTTGGGTGTTTTAGGCCGTTTTCCACATCATTCCAGTCATACCACCCCGTCAGTTCACACACTCGTGATCCCTGGGTGAATCAACCCAGCTATGCAATAGACCTGAACACATTGTGACAAGAGAAGCAATTGCCCGCCATGCTTTAAAATGTCGTTTTGTTTGTGCACATACTCATGGTGTTTTGCGTTGTTGGTTATTTTACGCCGTTTTCAACATCATATATGTCAAATCGCACGCACTGTTCACATACCCATGCGTCCTGGGTGATTCAACCCAGCTATGCGTTAGGACTGAAAACAGTGTGGAAAGAGGAGCCATTGCTGATCATGATTTCAAAGGTCGTTTTGTTTGTATTGTTGGGTGTTTTACGCCGTTTTCAACATCATATATGTCAAATCACACGCACTGTTCACATACTTATGCGTCCTGGGTGATTCAACCCAGCTACTCAATCGAACTGAACACACTGTGACAAAGGGAGCAATTGCCCGCCCTGCTTTCAGAGGTCGTTTTGTTTGTATTATTGGGTGTTTTAGGCCGATTTCCACATCATTCAAGTCATACCACCCCGTCAGTTCACACACTCGTGATCCCTGGGTGAATCAACCCAGCTATGCAATAGACCTGAACACATTGTGGCAAGAGAGGCAATTGCCCGCCATGCTTTAAAATGTCGTTTTGTTTGCATTGTATGGGTTTTGATCTTGGAAGCGAGTTGTTGCATTACTAAATAAGTGTGGAAAGAGGCATAACATAGCTGCATGTGGGAAAGGGTTAGTATCTGTTCACGGGTCTTCGCACCTCTGCAGGCCAAATCCCTTTCGGCGGTACAGTGAACGATTTTCCCACAACCCCGTTCCCACATATGCATACACTCCCTATAAATGAACTATCGAAAACATTGTGATAAAAACAGCCATTGCTCATCATGTTTTCAAAGGTCGTTTTGCTTGGATTGTTGGGGTTTTAGGCCGTTTTCAACAGCATGTATGCCCAAATGCCATCACAGTGCACATACTCGTGTTTTTTTTTTTGGGTGATTCTACACAGCTAGGCAATAGGACTGAACACAGTGTGGTAAAAGGAGCCATTGCTTATCATGTTTTCAAAGGTCGTTTTGATTGCGTTGTTGGTTGTTTTAGGCCGTTTTCAACAGCATTTATGTTAAATACCCCTCCCTGCTCACACACACACACGCTTCCTGGGTGAATCAACCAATCTACGCGATAAGACCGAAAACAGTGTGGTATAATGAGCCATTGCTCGTCATGTTTTCAACGGTCGTTTTGAGTGCACTGTACGGAGTTTTAGGCCGTTTTCAACAGCATTTATGTCCAATCACTCTCACAGTTCACAAACTCATGGGACCTGGGAGAATCAACCCAGCTATGCGTTAGGACTGAAGACAGTGTGGAAAGATGAGCCATTGCTAATCATGATTTCAAAGGTCGTTTTGTTTGTATTGTTGGGTGTTTTAGGCCGTTTTCCACATCATTCCAGTCATACCACCCCGTCAGTTCACACACTCGTGATCCCTGGGTGAATCAACCCAGCTATGCAATAGACCTGAACACATTGTGACAAGAGAAGCAATTGCCCGCCATGCTTTAAAATGTCGTTTTGTTTGTGCACATACTCATGGTGTTTTGCGTTGTTGGTTATTTTACGCCGTTTTCAACATCATATATGTCAAATCGCACGCACTGTTCACATACCCATGCGTCCTGGGTGATTCAACCCAGCTATGCGTTAGGACTGAAAACAGTGTGGAAAGAGGAGCCATTGCTGATCATGATTTCAAAGGTCGTTTTGTTTGTATTGTTGGGTGTTTTACGCCGTTTTCAACATCATATATGTCAAATCACACGCACTGTTCACATACTCATGCGTCCTGGGTGATTCAACCCAGCTACTCAATCGAACTGAACACACTGTGACAAAGGGAGCAATTGCCCGCCCTGCTTTCAGAGGTCGTTTTGTTTGTATTATTGGGTGTTTTAGGCCGATTTCCACATCATTCAAGTCATACCACCCCGTCAGTTCACACACTCGTGATCAATGGGTGAATCAACCCAGCTATGCAATAGACCTGAACACATTGTGGCAAGAGAAGCAATTGCCCGCCATGCTTTAAAATGTCGTTTTGTTTGCATTGTATGGGTTTTGATCTTGGAAGCGAGTTGTTGCATTACTAAATAAGTGTGGAAAGAGGCATAACATAGCTGCATGTGGGAAAGGGTTAGTATCTGTTCACGGGTCTTCGCACCTCTGCAGGCCAAATCCCTTTCGGCGGTACAGTGAACGATTTTCCCACAACCCCGTTCCCACATATGCATACACTCCCTATAAATGAACTATCGAAAACATTGTGATAAAAACAGCCATTGCTCATCATGTTTTCAAAGGTCGTTTTGCTTGGATTGTTGGGGTTTTAGGCCGTTTTCAACAGCATGTATGCCCAAATGCCATCACAGTGCACATACTCGTGTTTTTTTTTTTGGGTGATTCTACACAGCTAGGCAATAGGACTGAACACAGTGTGGTAAAAGGAGCCATTGCTTATCATGTTTTCAAAGGTCGTTTTGATTGCGTTGTTGGTTGTTTTAGGCCGTTTTCAACAGCATTTATGTTAAATACCCCTCCCTGCTCACACACACATGCTTCCTGGGTGAATCAACCAATCTACGCGATAAGACCGAAAACAGTGTGGTATAATGAGCCATTGCTCGTCATGTTTTCAACGGTCGTTTTGAGTGCACTGTACGGAGTTTTAGGCCGTTTTCAACAGCATTTATGTCCAATCACTCTCACAGTTCACAAACTCATGGGACCTGGGAGAATCAACCCAGCTATGCGTTAGGACTGAAGACCGTGTGGAAAGATGAGCCATTGCTAATCATGATTTCAAAGGTCGTTTTGTTTGTATTGTTGGGTGTTTTAGGCCGTTTTCCACATCATTCCAGTCATACCACCCCGTCAGTTCACACACTCGTGATCCCTGGGTGAATCAACCCAGCTATGCAATAGACCTGAACACATTGTGACAAGAGAAGCAATTGCCCGCCATGCTTTAAAATGTCGTTTTGTTTGTGCACATACTCATGGTGTTTTGCGTTGTTGGTTATTTTACGCCGTTTTCAACATCATATATGTCAAATCGCACGCACTGTTCACATACCCATGCGTCCTGGGTGATTCAACCCAGCTATGCGTTAGGACTGAAAACAGTGTGGAAAGAGGAGCCATTGCTGATCATGATTTCAAAGGTCGTTTTGTTTGTATTGTTGGGTGTTTTACGCCGTTTTCAACATCATATATGTCAAATCACACGCACTGTTCACATACTCATGCGTCCTGGGTGATTCAACCCAGCTACTCAATCGAACTGAACACACTGTGACAAAGGGAGCAATTGCCCGCCCTGCTTTCAGAGGTCGTTTTGTTTGTATTATTGGGTGTTTTAGGCCGATTTCCACATCATTCAAGTCATACCACCCCGTCAGTTAACACACTCGTGATCCCTGGGTGAATCAACCCAGCTATGCAATAGACCTGAACACATTGTGGCAAGAGAAGCAATTGCCCGCCATGCTTTAAAATGTCGTTTTGTTTGCATTGTATGGGTTTTGATCTTGGAAGCGAGTTGTTGCATTACTAAATAAGTGTGGAAAGAGGCATAACATAGCTGCATGTGGGAAAGGGTTAGTATCTGTTCACGGGTCTTCGCACCTCTGCAGGCCAAATCCCTTTCGGCGGTACAGTGAACGATTTTCCCACAACCCCGTTCCCACATATGCATACACTCCCTATAAATGAACTATCGAAAACATTGTGATAAAAACAGCCATTGCTCATCATGTTTTCAAAGGTCGTTTTGCTTGGATTGTTGGGGTTTTAGGCCGTTTTCAACAGCATGTATGCTCAAATGCCATCACAGTGCACATACTCGTGTTTTTTTTTTTGGGTGATTCTACACAGCTAGGCAATAGGACTGAACACAGTGTGGTAAAAGGAGCCATTGCTTATCATGTTTTCAAAGGTCGTTTTGATTGCGTTGTTGGTTGTTTTAGGCCGTTTTCAACAGCATTTATGTTAAATACCCCTCCCTGCTCACACACACATGCTTCCTGGGTGAATCAACCAATCTACGCGATAAGACCGAAAACAGTGTGGTATAATGAGCCATTGCTCGTCATGTTTTCAACGGTCGTTTTGAGTGCACTGTACGGAGTTTTAGGCCGTTTTCAACAGCATTTATGTCCAATCACTCTCACAGTTCACAAACTCATGGGACCTGGGAGAATCAACCCAGCTATGCGTTAGGACTGAAGACAGTGTGGAAAGATGAGCCATTGCTAATCATGATTTCAAAGGTCGTTTTGTTTGTATTGTTGGGTGTTTTAGGCCGTTTTCCACATCATTCCAGTCATACCACCCCGTCAGTTCACACACTCGTGATCCCTGGGTGAATCAACCCAGCTATGCAATAGACCTGAACACATTGTGACAAGAGAAGCAATTGCCCGCCATACTTTAAAATGTCGTTTTGTTTGTGCACATACTCATGGTGTTTTGCGTTGTTGGTTATTTTACGCCGTTTTCAACATCATATATGTCAAATCGCACGCACTGTTCACATACCCATGCGTCCTGGGTGATTCAACCCAGCTATGCGTTAGGACTGAAAACAGTGTGGAAAGAGGAGCCATTGCTGATCATGATTTCAAAGGTCGTTTTGTTTGTATTGTTGGGTGTTTTACGCCGTTTTCAACATCATATATGTCAAATCACACGCACTGTTCACATACTCATGCGTCCTGGGTGATTCAACCCAGCTACTCAATCGAACTGAACACACTGTGACAAAGGTAGCAATTGCCCGCCCTGCTTTCAGAGGTCGTTTTGTTTGTATTGTTGGGTGTTTTAGGCCGATTTCCACATCATTCAAGTAATATCACCCCTTCAGTTCACACACTCGTGATCCCTGGGTGAATCAACCCAGCTATGCAATAGACCTGAACACATTGTGGCAAGAGAAGCAATTGCCCGCCATGCTTTAAAATGTCGTTTTGTTTGCATTGTATGGGTTTTGATCTTGGAAGCGAGTTGTTGCATTACTAAATAAGTGTGGAAAGAGGCATAACATAGCTGCATGTGGGAAAGGGTTAGTATCTGTTCACGGGTCTTCGCACCTCTGCAGGCCAAATCCCTTTCGGCGGTACAGTGAACGATTTTCCCACAACCCCGTTCCCACATATGCATACACTCCCTATAAATGAACTATCGAAAACATTGTGATAAAAACAGCCATTGCTCATCATGTTTTCAAATGTCGTTTTGCTTGGATTGTTGGGGTTTTAGGCCGTTTTCAACAGCATGTATGCCCAAACGCCATCACAGTGCACATACTCGTGTTTTTTTGGGGTGATTCTACACAGCTAGGCAATAGGACTGAACACAGTGTGGTAAAAGGAGCCATTGCTTATCATGTTTTCAAAGGTCGTTTTGATTGCGTTGTTGGTTGTTTTAAGCCGTTTTCAACAGCATTTATGTTAAATACCCATCCCTGCTCACACACACATGCTTCCTGGGTGAATCAACCAATCTACGCGATAAGACCGAAAACAGTGTGGTATAATGAGCCATTGCTCGTCATGTTTTCAACGGTCGTTTTGAGTGCACTGTACGGAGTTTTAGGCCGTTTTCAACAGCATTTATGTCCAATCACTCTCACAGTTCACAAACTCATGGGACCTGGGAGAATCAACCCAGCTATGCGTTAGGACTGAACACAGTGTGGAAAGATGAGCCATTGCTAATCATGATTTCAAAGGTCGTTTTGTTTGTATTGTTGGGTGTTTTAGGCCGTTTTCCACATCATTCCAGTCATACCACCCCGTCAGTTCACAGACTCGTGATCCCTGGGTGAATCAACCCAGCTATGCAATAGACCTGAACACATTGTGACAAGAGAAGCAATTGCCCGCCATGCTTTAAAATGTCGTTTTGTTTGTGCACATACTCATGGTGTTTTGCGTTGTTGGTTATTTTACGCCGTTTTCAACATCATATATGTCAAATCGCACGCACTGTTCACATACCCATGCGTCCTGGGTGATTCAACCCAGCTATGCGTTAGGACTGAAAACAGTGTGGAAAGAGGAGCCATTGCTGATCATGATTTCAAAGGTCGTTTTGTTTGTATTGTTGGGTGTTTTACGCCGTTTTCAACATCATATATGTCAAATCACACGCACTGTTCACATACTCATGCGTCCTGGGTGATTCAACCCAGCTACTCAATCGAACTGAACACACTGTGACAAAGGGAGCAATTGCCCGCCCTGCTTTCAGAGGTCGTTTTGTTTGTATTATTGGGTGTTTTAGGCCGATTTCCACATCATTCAAGTCATACCACCCCGTCAGTTCACACACTCGTGATCCCTGGGTGAATCAACCCAGCTATGCAATAGACCTGAACACATTGTGGCAAGAGAAGCAATTGCCCGCCATGCTTTAAAATGTCGTTTTGTTTGCATTGTATGGGTTTTGATCTTGGAAGCGAGTTGTTGCATTACTAAATAAGTGTGGAAAGAGGCATAACATAGCTGCATGTGGGAAAGGGTTAGTATCTGTTCATGGGTCTTCGCACCTCTGCAGGCCAAATCCCTTTCGGCGGTACAGTGAACGATTTTCCCACAACCCCGTTCCCACATATGCATACACTCCCTATAAATGAACTATCGAAAACATTGTGATAAAAACAGCTATTGCTCATCATGTTTTCAAAGGTCGTTTTGCTTGGATTGTTGGGGTTTTAGGCCGTTTTCAACAGCATGTATGCCCAAATGCCATCACAGTGCACATACTCGTGGTTTTTTTTTTGGGTGATTCTACACAGCTAGGCAATAGGACTGAACACAGTGTGGTAAAAGGAGCCATTGCTTATCATGTTTTCAAAGGTCGTTTTGATTGCGTTGTTGGTTGTTTTAGGCCGTTTTCAACAGCATTTATGTTAAATACCCCTCCCTGCTGACACACACACATGCTTCCTGGGTGAATCAACCAATCTACGCGATAAGACCGAAAACAGTGTGGTATAATGAGCCATTGCTCGTCATGTTTTCAACGGTCGTTTTGAGTGCACTGTACGGAGTTTTAGGCCGTTTTCAACAGCATTTATGTCCAATCACTCTTACAGTTCACAAAATCATGGGACCTGGGAGAATCAACCCAGCTATGCGTTAGGACTGAACACAGTGTGGAAAGATGAGCCATTGCTAATCATGATTTCAAAGGTCGTTTTGTTTGTATTGTTGGGTGTTTTAGGCCGTTTTCCACATCATTCCAGTCATACCACCCCGGCAGTTCACACACTCGTGATCCCTGGGTGAATCAACCCAGCTATGCAATAGACCTGAACACATTGTGACAAGAGAAGCAATTACTCGCCATGCTTTAAAATGTCGTTTTGTTTGTGCACATACTCATGTTTTTTTGCGTTGTTGGTTATTTTACGCCGTTTTCAACATCATATATGTCAAATCGCACGCACTGTTCACATACCCTTGCGTCCGGGGTGAATCAACCCAGCTATGCGTTAGGACTGAAAACAGTGTGGCAAGAGAAGCAATTGCCCGCCATGCTTTAAAATGTCGTTTTGTTTGCATTGTATGGGTTTTGATCTTGGAAGCGAGTTGTTGCATTACTAAATAAGTGTGGAAAGAGGCATAACATAGCTGCATGTGGGAAAGGGTTAGTATCTGTTCACGGGTCTTCGCACCTCTGCAGGCCAAATCCCTTTCGGCGGTACAGTGAACGATTTTCCCACAACCCCATTCCCACATATGCATACACTCCCTATAAATGAACTATCGAAAACATTGTATAACATGGAATACATTGAGGTGCTTCCTCACCTTTCAGTAAGTATGCATGAGTTAACCATGTCTGCCCAATGCGTAAACGAGCAAGGACAATTTCTTCTCGGCGACAGGATCTAAAAGCCGGCAGCCACTCACCAAGTACTGACTTGATCGAGTGCAGTTTATTATTTACTTGCTCATTCCAATCACTTTGCCACTTATCGTGATGTAAAACATTTATTAAAGGTTTAAAATCGGAATAAGGTATTTTAAATGGCAAGATATCTTGTGAAAGAGCAGACTTGGCTGCCAAGTCGGCATGTTCGTTACCGTGAATGCCCACATGACTGGGGATCCAGCAAAACACCACATGTGCTGTTGCACAAATACGCGATAACTTAGAAAGGAGGTTAACAATAATAGGGTTATCTATTTTGTCATTCTGAAGTGCCTGCATAGCAGACAATGAGTCAGTAAAAATAATATATCGCCAATAACCGTCGGATTCAATATGGTCCAAAGCCAAATGAATTGCCTTTAACTCGGCAGAAAATATAGAAGCATTATTTGGCAACCAAAATGTTATCACATCGCCATCATGAACTGCAGCGGCAGCAGCCTTTTTTCCGTCCTTAGAACCATCTGTATAAATATGCTCAAAGTTATAATATGTATTTTTAATTTCCATATACATGGATTTAAAAACAATAGGATCTGTGCAGGCCTTTTTATCAGTCGCAAGATCATAAATGAATGATGGACTATTTCGAGTCCAAGGTGAGAATCTGGAATCTCCTGCCTCGCGATGTCCTCAAGATCAACATCAAGCTTAGCGACGTCGGGACCGTAACGGATACCAAAAGGCAGTATTACCCGTTCCTTCTTTAAAAATAATTCCTTGTATAAAGGTTTAAAAACAACTCTATGAGTGGGATTTGAAGGGTTAGCCTTAAGTTTTAAAAGATACTGCATAGCCAGTTTTTGTCGACGTAAATATAAGGGTGGTTCACATAGAGACTTTTGACGGGCGAAGTTCGAAAAGCGCCCAGGGCTAGCCGTAAACCCTGATGGTGAATGGAATCAAGAGATGCAATGTATGATTTTCGTGCTGAGCCATAGACAATGCATGCAGTCTAATTTAGATCGTATTAACGACCTGTAAAGTCTCAAGAGAACTTTACGGTCAGCTCCCCAGTCCATATGGGACACAACGCGCAACAGATTTAAAGCCTTCTGGCATTTATTTTTAAGGTAATTTATATGAAGAACAAAAGTCAGTTTCGGATCGAATAATAGACTAAGGAATTTAAATTCAGACACAACGTCAATACGAGTGCCATCTAGTGTTAAATCAGGATCTAGGTGGTGTTTACGAAGTTGACAAAAGTGCATACATTTGGTTTTGCTTTTAGAGAATTTAAAGCCATTTTCGTTTGACCATTTTTGGAAATTATTCAAAACTTGTTGCAGTTGTCTTTCAATTGTATGCATATGTTTTGATCTGTAGCAAATACAGAAATCATCAACATATATTAAACATTCAACTCCAGGTTTAACAGATTTGATAATGTTATTAATCTTCACACTAAAAAGTGTTACAGAAAGAATGCATCCCTGGGGAACACCCATTTCCTGTTCATGTGGATCAGACAAAGTATCACCAACACGAACTTTAAACTGACGTTCATTTAAAAAGCAGAAATGAAATAAGCAAGGCGACCTCTTATGCCAAAATCATAGAGGTCATTCATAATACCATATTTCAAGGTAGGTGTCATATGCACTTTCTAAGTCAAAGAAGACGGAGACAACGTGCTCCTTTTTAATGAATGCTTCTCTGATAAAAGTTTCAAAACGGATCAAATGATCCACTGTGCTTCTATGTTTACGAAAACCAGACTGGAAAGTAGTAATAAGTTTGTTCTTTTCGAGAAACCAAACAAGTCTGTCGTTCACCATTCTTTCCATGGTTTTACATATACAGCTAGTTAAGGCTATAGGACGATAATTCCCAGGATTAGTTGTATCTTTACCAGGCTTGGGAATTGGAATAACGATGGCCTCTTTCCAATATCTCGGGAGATTTCCCGTTCGCCAAACCTGATTATAAACGTCAAGTAAACAAGAAAGGGACCGAAAAGGTAAATGCTTAATCAGTTGATAGTGTATATCATCTGAACCCGCAGCGGTATCATGGCACTTCTTGAGAGCCGATTTTAATTCTTTTAAAGAAAAAGCTTTATTGTAGGCCTCTTAATTTTTCGATTTAAATTTAATTTCCGTTTCTCCTTCTGCTGTTGAAATTTTTGAAACTTTGGAGAATAGTTTGAAGAGGACGACTTTTGTGCAAAGGAATTTGCCAACGTGTTGGTAATATCCTTCTTTAAGGTAGTGATACCGTCTGAGGTGTTCAGATGATTCACACTAAGCGAACTGCTCTTTCCTTTTATTTTCCTTATCATGTCCCATGTCTTTTTGACAGATGATCTAGAATTTAATCTAGATACATACTGTCTCCAAGACGCACGTTTATTGTGCTTAGTTGTTTTACGAGCTTTTGCTCTAGCTATTTTTAAGTATACATGATTTTGATGGGTTGACCTCAGGTTAAACTTCCTTAGAGCAGATTTGCGTGTTCCTATAGACTTTTTGCAATCCTCATCAAACCAAGGTTTGCGAGGGTGCTTTGGATTTGTCGAATTGCCTCTTCAGCAGCCTGATACATTAAAGAAGTAAATAGTTGTGTAGGGTCATCACATTCCAAGAAAGCATCCGGATTAATGGAATGTTCACATCCCATCTGGAATAAATTCCAGTTCGCTTTGTTGAGCTTCCATCGTCTCGGCCCCCCCCCCCCCCCCCCGGACAGATGGTCCAGTTTCAGTGATAATTATAGGGAATTGATCACTTCCATGAAGGTCGTCAGCCACCTTCCACTTAAAGTCAACAAATATATCAGGACTACAAATAGAAAGATCAAGAGATGAGTAAGAACCAGTAGCAGGATGCAGATAGGTGTGAGATTTATTATTCAAAATACAAAGGTCATGTTTAAAAATAAAATCTTCTAATATTTGGCCTTTTTTATTGGTGTCTCTACATCCCCACAACGTATTGTGTGAATTGAAGTCACCAACTATCATAAAAGGTGTTGGAAGCTGATTGACAAGCTCAACAAGCTTGTCTGTATCAAGAGACTGACTTGGCGGAAGATACAAAGAACATAGGGTAATTGTTTTGCTCAATGAAATTCTTACCGCAGTTGCCTGCAGAGTTGTAGTAAGTGAGACTAAGCTATGGGGAACAGAGTTGTTAACAAATATTGCCACCCCACCACAAGCTCGAGCACTTGCATCGGAAGTTTTATGATAACATGAATGATATTTAAGAGAAAGACTATCATTATCTTTTAAAAGTGTTTCTTGTAAGCATATAGCTACTGGTTTATTTTCATTAACTAGAAGAGACAATTTCTCAAAATTGGCTTTAAATCCACGACAGTTCCACTGGATTATGGAATTCATTTCAAATTGCCTTGGAATACAGGTTCACAAATTTTGATTTCAGGGATCGAAGTATGCCAGGAGTCAATGTTTTGATTCCAGTCATCTTTATCATCCGACCATGGACTAGGAGACGCAGTTTCCTGTGTCTCCATGTCATCCAATGTCTGAAAACGATTAGTAATTTTAGGTTGAGAGTCACTAGCTCTATCTAATTGGACCTTAATTTTTCTAGGTTTTTGTTTCTCAAAGCCTTCAGAATCGGGCTTTGAGTGTGATTTTGTTGGTTTGGTTTAAGTGAAATAATTGAAGATGTTTTCGTATCAGGTGATTTACTTGTATGTTTTGAATTATTTTTTATAACTTTAGAAGATTCCTTTCCTTTTGAAGAGGACTCAACTTCTTTAGGAGAAGACTCAATTTCTCCAGAAGAAGATGATTTAATTTGTTTAGAAGAAGACTCATTTTCTTTCGAAGATGATGCAGCACTACCAGATGTTTCTTTGTTAATTGATGGTAATGAAGAATGTGCAGAAGTAGAGGGCTGTTCATTTGACATAATTGCTTTTAACTGTAAACTGATGTCGGGGAAATTTTTGAGATAGAACCTTCAAAAGGCGATGGCATGTAGTACATTCTTGTGAGGGTGGCGGTGTTTTGACTACAGGCCTGATAGCAGTTGGTCTAGTTTTAGATGCGAAACTGTTGTCACCATTAAATCTAGCTGCAATGTCTTATTGTTGAGCAACAATCATCTTGGCCTCCACAAAACTAACATTTTATTTATACTTAACATTAATTATTTCTTTCTGTGTAAGCCAAAAAGAACATTCCTTCGAACTTGCAGCATGATTCAGGCCACAGTTCGCACATTTAACAGTATTAGTACAGGTAGACAACTGGTGATCATTTCCAACAAAAGTACAATTACTACAGACATAGGAACCATTACATTTACTCTCGTGGTGACCGAACTTTTGACACCGATAACAGCGCAAGGGATTGGGTACGTAACAATCAACCTTGACTATTTGGTAACCAATTTTGATTTCTTTTGTTAAATTAGGCGTATCGAAAGTAAAAATGTAAGTGTTGGTCAATATTAATTATATAATTAAATTAGCAAAAATTTAATTAAATTAAATCAATATTATATAATTTACAGAAGATGATTTTTTGACAACGTCTTCAAGTTGTTGAATGATGTCACAGTCCGACCGCCTGAAATATTTATACAATGTACATGTATACATGATTTAAAAACTATTTAGATGTAGAGTGGATAGAAAAAGACAAAAGGAATCATAGACCAACTTACATTTTAACATTTTACCCTATTGCTACCTTTCACAAATGTGAAAAGGCTGATCTACTGAAACACACATGGGACATATATAGGCATGGAGCTTACATGTACAAGCATGTTGCCTGCTATTTGCATATCAATTGTTTAATACGAATTCATTTATTAAATTAAATCTTATGCACGAAGTGAATAAATATATATCACATTTGACTAGAAAGTAATCACTAATAAATGAAATTAACACCATAGAACATGGGACAATATTTTACTCACCTAAACAACTTCTTTATATGAGCAAATCCGCTATCTACCAAGCATCTAGAATGTCCGGGAATCTGCATCCTGTACTCTATACTCTCATGCCGACCAGTTATTACTCTCCAGGCAAGATAACCCATCACGAACTGGTTCTTATTTTGTCCTAAAAAATACCCATATTAAACTATGTTATCAGCTATATGTGAGTGCTTTAACCCTTTCCCACATACAGAAATTCTCGAGCAGACGATTTTGAAAATATGTACTAAAAATATGGACAGTCTCTTTAATTGTAGGTAAACTTACTGGAAAAAGTTGAAAACATTGTGACTAAAGCAAAAATTGCTCGTTTTGGGCAATTTCTCCATTTGTCACGATGTTTTCACAAGTTGTCTGCTGCAGATGCGTCAATATGCGTCTACAAGTGGGAAGTGTTAAATACATTTCTATGTCCTTTTCATTTTCCATTTAGTTGAACTGTTCCATGATGAATACATTCCAAAGGTCAGTTTACATTAAAAAGTGTATTTGTCATGTGACAGTTGAATACACACATACAACATTAAACAGGAAAAGGATAATAATTGTTGCCAATTTGGACTCTATATCCCTCTATGAATACAAATATTAATTTGATTAATCTTAATCATCATCATTATCAACATTTGCAAACAACACAAATGGTACAGTAAGTTACGTGCAACAACAGAAGCAGTGCTTTCAACTTTTTCTTTTTTGAATAAACATAATTTAACATATTTATATCTTACCAGGGCAATTGTCAGCATGAATGATACAGTTGCGTTCACCATGTCCATACAAATCCAACATAGATATTACTGCATTTGGCCCATGAGCATTGCTACCGTCTGTTCCAATTGTCTCATTTTCATCAATAAGAAAGTTGTATTGGCGTGACTGACCATCTATACGTACTCCGAATATTTGGATCTTTCTTAATGATGTAAAATAGACAGGCCCCATCTGCCTAGAATGGTGTGGTATGGAAACATTTTGTGAAAAATCAAAAGTATAATGATTTATTCTTTCTGCAGGAGGGAGGGCATTTGTTTCTTTGGCTCGTTTGACACAGTTATTGTATAAATCTCTCTCTTTCTGAGCAGTCATTACATGATCCCTTAAAGCATCTGCACTTTGAAGTTTTTCTTCTTCTGATATTGAGTCCATCACTCTTTTCCTCAGCTTTTCACATGAAGCACAAACATCGTCTCTAGGTGTTGCAATTTTAATATGTGGAAGACAATCTTTCCATATGGCGAGGAACGTACTTTTACCAGCAAATCTGACAGTTGCTTCTTCATGCTACTGTGTAGAAAGGTTGGTGCAGTATCATCTCGACCACGTGGCGCAGCAGGCTGTGGAATCCCATACTCTTCTGAGTAATTGCTTATAAAAAGCACAACACGTTTTACATATTCAAAAGTAAGGGCATGTTTCGGCTTTTTCCCTGTGTTTCCATGTTGTCTTAAGGCAGGACCATGTGTGTTCATGGACGTTCTCAGAGATTCCATTGTCCACCGTCTAATGTCGTAAACAAGCGAAAATGTTCCTTTGCAGACTACTTTTCCATTGAACATATACTGCGCACGAGACCGTGCACGTTTCTTTCCTCTTTTTGTGAGATCTGATTTTGGACCAGTGAGTAAACTACCCTTGATATACATCTCCTTCTCTTCCTTTGTCATTTCTCTTATATCCAAGATATGAGTCTGTATTTCAATACATGTAAATTGCTGTTCACATCTCCTGTGGCAATCACAACCTTTTTCAAAAAAGTGTTTAGAGAAACAGCATCCTCACCCTCCAAGATCCATTCGCGATCCTCATTTTCACTGTGACTTTCATTACTCGTGCTTGGCTGTTCACTGAGGAAGGTATTTACTCGATTCTCAACACCACAACAAAAATCTCTCTCCCTGATACCTTCATCCTCTGAATCTGTGTTCTCAAATTGAGAATTGTTTGGTGTTCGACCAAAATGATCGGAGAAGATGCTCTCAAGCTCCTGAAAAACAATTTTTAAAACAATTGTTAAAAGTTATAGTTTTCAATTTATACACATATTAAGGAATCAATTAAAGTAGTGTTCATTATACAGTTGTGAAAGAAAAAAACGTGAAAAACAACTATGAATAATTTTTCTGAAATATAATTTTAATTTTCTTGTCAGACTATAATTTGTATTTCGTTATTACAAAATAATTCTGAAGGGACAAACAACATAATTATCGAAATCATAAATATATCTTATTAACTGTGCCAATAAACTACTCAATTAAAAATAAAAAAGTTCGCCTAATGCGGAGACCGAACTCAGTCGGATCGGTCAGAAGGCGAACGCCATACCGACTGAGCTATTCTACCATCGCTATATTTATAGAAATTATTAGTTGTACTTATACGACTTCAATAGCATGCACATTTCATATGTTTTTCCGCACACATTTTATTTGAAAGCAAAATGTTTGGTTTTTGTGGCGATTGGTTTGACAATCGCCAGAATGCTAACAGAAACAACAACAACGAAAAATATTTACATAGTCGGTTTTGAAAAATCGGTTGATATTTATTTTCCTTACTGCAAACTAATTTACCCACATCCGTTATAGTTCCATCATTGATGCATAGACGCGATTTATAATAATTATGTCAGTGCTACTTTGGTACCGGATTGTCACTAATAATTGAGTTTTATCGAGACATTATCTACATAGAGTTAAAATATGATAATATTATCTTCGTCATGATTGGGCTGATAATAAATATAATTGCGCGTTCTATCTGCCTTGCAAATAACTGAGGATACTCAAATCTGGAAATTCCAAAAGGTTCTATAAATAGCTTGCGATACTGGTGTTCTTAAATCTCAATATTATAAACGCTTTATTTTGTAGTTGTTTAAATATATGAAAGCGTCTAGATGATAAGACTGGTTTACAAAGGTTTAAAGGACACACGATGTCAGTGTGTACGCACGTTATGTATACACATCTGCACATTCTAGAGTCGATTAGCAATCAATGCTGAAAGTGTAGCCTAATTTAGTTTGGAGAACAAGCATTATAATATATGCCTATATTTTTTATAAATTGAACAGTTTGGCAAATAGTGAAATTGTGCTTTTTGTGCATGTTTTGTGTTTGTTATTGCACTCAAATTTTCCGAAGCAGTTTAACAACTCCAGAGACATATAAATACACTGTGTTTATATGTCTCTGACAACCCTCAATCATGCAATGTGAAGGGACTAAATTGAACAGACCTGTTTAATATCGGACATCATTGAAACAAACACCAAACTAATGGATCCTTTTTTTTTCCTTTCTTGATAATTTTGTCATTTCTAAAGTGTACAAAATAGTTTATCTTAATATGGCCAGAGACATATAAACACATATATATGTTTATATGTCTCTGATATGGCCTAGCGACCTGGTGATGAACATATGATTACCCGAATAATTTAGATCACAAATAGCCATTCTAATGAGCTAAAAGGGTAGTCTATTGAGTACCAACTAGATTTTTCATAAATTTGGAATGGCCTAATTTTGAACACATCATGACCAGTTTCAGAACGTAATTAAAAAATCACCAAGACAACATTCTGGCAAACTAACATTATTCTACTGTCAAAAGATGCAGGGTTGATACATTCTCAAATTTACCCGAACCAGAGCGCCCTACACCGATATACTGCTTGTTACTTTGCAGGATTTTCCATACGATCGCCACTACAGTGCCATTGGCGCTTTGATTTACATGTAGGCCTCAATAGATTATAAATACTTTAAACGGTTTGATCTGCTCGAACATTACAATCCTTCATATGTTTAACATCTCGAGGAGATTTACACTCGATTTAGTTTCAATATATCGCAGTTACATATTGCATCGCGAACTGTCATTTCCTTGTACAGAAACCTGGATTTACTATATCTATCAAGTACCTAAATGTTTATAATAAAATGTGTTATGTATATATGTCATCTGTTTTAATAATTAGAAATGTTATGAGGATTTGTGTTCAAAGTAATTTTTGTTTGAAACAGCTCGCCATTTTTTCTCTTGAAGACTGCCAATGGCAATCGTTGTATTTTCAATGTTTTCGTTGACATAAGTCATGTTCATTTGTTATGTTTGTTAAAAACGAATACAATAGTGATCTTACCTCCAATTCAGAATCCATTACGATCGAAATCCAGTATTTTCACCTATCAAACACTGTCGAAACTTTTGGAAATTAAATTCAAGATAATATTGTTTACGAAAAGTATGACGTCATAAAAGTGGAAATTCCCAACGTCATACGTTATGTCACTAATACAGGTTTTGTCGTGGACTGGCTTATATATATATATATATTTATTTTAAATAAATCACCTTTTTGTTATATTTAACAGGCTTTTTCTATTCAGCTTTCAAATGAAAACCATGGTCCAAGTTTTGGAAGAAGAATTAACACGTCCGGAAAATCAGAATCGTTTTGCGAAGGTAATTCAGAATTATTTATGTCTACTGATAACTTGCTTTGTATTCTTTCATATACTTGATAGATAGGATACTTTGTGACATTGTTGTGTGTATATATATATATTTTGTGATTCTGTACAAGAAATGTGGGATGACAGATATGAAAATGTTATTATTGTATACTATGATATTGTTCCTTCTATTTTCCATTTGGTAAAAGGACTCAATATCAGTTGATATTGCAAACATTGATATTGCGCACTCCGATATTTTTCTCGTAATGCTAAGGACGGAACTATTTCCATACAGTAACGTTACAAAGAGCTCTCATCCAAGTGTTGGTTTAGGCTGCGTATCAATGCAGACAGGACTTGAATCAGTCTACAGATGTGATCTGCGAAAAGTCTGGAGGAAGGGGGACCGAGTCTCTGATAGTCCTAGGAAAATACCGCTTATACTGTTCGTAGTACAATGTTTGGTACATCTTTTATAGATGACACGCAGTGAAAAATTAATAGACATTCAGATAACCAATCCGGTCTATTTATAGCGTAAGCTGTGTAACTGTTTGTAAATAACTACGTAGGTTCTGACGTAATATGTGACGTGTACATCAATAATATTGCTCGATTGTAAGGACGTTCACTATAAAGTTGTTTTGATTGATCTAATATGTTAATAGGCACAGCCTATGTCGTGTGAAAGCAAGAACAAATTAATTAAGCACTGTCTGTCCCCCAACAAGAAACAAATTAATAGGCAAATTGTAGAAAGTTACAAAAACAGAATTTGAAAAAAACGAAACTTAGCATGCATTTAAGTTTAATTTGTACATATATATCTGTTTTATTTTTTATAAGGTCAGGATTGTAACAGACTGTAAGATTTCCAAGGATGTTGATGGAAAACAACACTAGAAGGCATTGAAGAATGTTCTGATTTATTTTTACAAATGCCAATTATTTGTAAACTAGTAATACATATAATTTGAAACTGACTCTTACCATGGTTGATTGAATGACTTGCACTTAACCCTTTCCCTGATATAGACGCTTTCTGACGCCTCTGCAGCAGACAGCTTTTTGAAAACATAGTGACAAAAGAAGAAATTGCACAAAACGTGCAATTTCTCCTTTTGCCACAATGTTATCCACATGTTGTCATAGGAGATATTTTATTTTTAGCTCTACTGGCCAAAGGCCAGAAGGGCTTATGTCGTGGTGATTTGTCCGTCGTCCGTAAACAATTTCTTGTTAACACGATACAGTCTTCATGCATGACTGGATTATGGCCCTTGAAATGGTCAATATTGCTATAAAAGAGCTTGTTAACACGATAGTCTTCACTTTTGATTGTATCTCAACCAAACGTATACAGTAGTAAGATATCCATGAGAGTTTGGTTCATTTCTAAAAAACGGCCAGATCTACCCATGCATGGCTGGATTATGGCCCTTGAAATGGTCAAAATTGCTATAATAGAGCTTGTTAACACGATAGTCTTTATTTTTTATTGTATCTCAACCAAACTTATAAAGTAGTTAGATATTCATGAGTCATGAGAGCTTGATTCCCTTCGAAAACAAGCCAGATCCGCCCCATGCATGACTGAATTATGGCCCTTGAAATTGTAAAAATTGCTATAATAGGGCTTGTAAACATGATACAGTCTTTATTTTTGATTGTATCTCAATCAAACTTATACAGTAGTTAGATATCCATGAGAGTTTGGTTCATTTCTAAAAAACGGACAGATCTACCCATGCATGGGTGGATTATGGCCCTTGAAATTGTCAAAATTGCTATAATACAGCTTGTGAACACGATAGAGCTTCCATTTACTATCTGATCTTCACCAAACTTGGATGGTATTTAAATATTGATGACATATTGGTTCCTTTTGAAACAAGCCAGATCAATGCCAGTAGAGCATAGGCCCTCATGGGCCTCTTGTTTGACAAAATATGTTCAAAGTCGTCTGCTACAGAATTGTCGTATGAGGGAAAGGGTTAACATTACTTTCAATGGTACTTCAGTTCACCTAACATTTTCACCTGGCTTTCTAGAATACTAAAATACTCCACACAACAATCTTCCAAGGCAGATGGATAAACTTTGCATGATCTGGCTGAATGTATAATCTTGAGACAATTTAAGATGATAACACTATGCATACAGACTGAGAAAACTAATTTTTACAAATATTTTCAAAAGTCGCATTTATAATGATGTATGTTGGAAAGGGTGAAGTTTAGCCCCTTGTCTGATGTAAATTACTTGATTTCTGTGACTAATCTGAATACATTGTAATGAATGAATGAATGTATATTGTTTTATGGCGCATCGACAGCTAAGGTCATTTAGCGCGCAATTAAATTTAATTATTCATGACCCCTGGGTAAACATTGTCGGAATGGTGTAATTGATCCAAAATGAACGATATGTTCCTATTCAACAACATTTTCTTTTTGAACCCCTATCTCTTTTTCTGGTTTTTAATTTGTAAAACCTGAAACGGCATCAGATTATTTGTTAATAAGTACCAGACTTCGTGTCAATAACTGATTATATATATACATGTATCTGAAATATGTTATTTGAAAAAAAATGGATAATATCTGATCAATATATTCAATAGTGCTTGCATAAAACAATAAACAGTATGTTTATAGCAAATAAAGAAATTATAAAAAGTACAAACAGAGAAATGGATTTTCCAGAAGAATTTGCAATAATTTAACATTGTTGGTGATCATGTTAAAATTGCTCTAAAATAAAAATATGATGTAAACATTGATATATTAAAACGGTTATCAAAGCTGGATCAAACCTTGAACATGTACAGATTCTCAGAGTTATCAATGTTGATAACCATTCCTTTTTTTAATTGTTTTTGCTCAATTATAAAAGCCTTTGAAAAGGGTACAGGGAGTAAACTATTTTCACTAGAAGCCTGGATAAAAATGTATTAAGTGTATAACTTTAAACTTTAAGTAAGACAATTCCCCATAATATAATTGTTTCATTTATACATTCTTAAGTTTAGTTGCTTCTTTCAAAACATGTACCTGCTGAGATTTGATCTTAGAACTCTTGTTAGACCAGGTGTTTTACCAATAAACTACAGTATAGGTTTTTATTTTGAGCAGCAGTTCATGAAAATATGTGTAATTTTATTACCAGTAAAGATTTTTTTTGTTACAATGAATGTATACCAATTTAAATTTTACCATTTCTATTGTATAGATTATACAATTTCACACAGAAAAATGGATTTCACAATAAATTACATAGAAAACAGATACATTTCTGTGGTATTTCAGTTATATCAGAGGACAGAACACTTATGTGAGGTCACTGGGTGACTTATGAATATAACTGACATTAATTATGAACTGCCTTATAGCCTTTTTCTGTTGAAAAACAGATGAAGTTTTCTTTATTTTTCAACCAAAATGTTTATACAAATTTATTTGAATAAAAAGTATTTTGAGTGTTTGTTGAATTTAAAAAGAGATTGCCTTTTACCTTATTTGAGTTTGATATAGTTAGTGTACATTGCCCTGTTTCATAGACAGACCTAAATCGGTGACCGTAAAAGGCTTTTTATTTTGCATTTGCTCTTCAATTTGAAGAGTTCTATGACATCATTGGTTATTGTGCTCCCAAGTATGAAAATAGTGCTGTCAATAGATGTTGAATCTTTTGTAAATGTTGTTTGAATACATACATGCAGAGTATTTAAAATAACCTAGTGAAAATAATGTTTAAATTCTTAGTACCAAGTTTGTCCAATCTTATCAATAAACACATTTTGGATAAAAAAAAACCAAATGAAACTACTAGAAATTCAGCCTGTTGAAAGAAAAGTAATGCGTTTTACTGATAGCCCCCCATATGACATCATCTCTTTAAAACAATCATGACTCATTTGAAATCGATCAATAAAAACATTTTGGTTAAAAAAAAGATGAATCTACTAGAAATGCAGCCTGTTGAAAGAAAAGTAATGTGTTTTTACTGATAGTCCACATATGACATCATTTCTTTAAAACAATGGACTCATTTGAGTTTGATCAATAAACAATTTTGGATAGCATAAAGATGAATCTACTAGAAATTCAGCCTGTTGAAAGAAAAGTAATGTGTTGTATTGATAGCCCACATATGACATCATTCCTTTAAAACAATGGATTCACTTGAGTTTGATCAATAATCATATTTTTGATGAAAAAAAAGATGAAACTACTAGAAATTCAGCCTGTTGAAAGAAAAGTTATGTGTTTTACTGATAGTCCACATATAACATCATTTCTTTAAAACAAGAGGGCCATGATGGCCCTATATCGCTCACCTGATTTAGAACTTCAATAGTTTTCAAAGTTTTATACTCTATACATATAAGGAAAACAAGCAACCCTCCCTGGCGGCCATGTTTTTCAACAGATCGGGTTTATTTGAACATCCTTGGTAGAAAGTCACCCAAGGAACATTTGTGCCAAATGATTTTTAAATCAGGCAGGCGCTTTTGGACAAAAAGATTTTTAAAGATATTACAATGCACATATTAGGAAAACAAGCCCCGCCCCTGGCGGCCATGTTTTTCAATGGATCGGATTAATTTGAACAATCTTGCTAGAAGGTCCCCAAAGGAACATTTGTGCAAAATATTTTTTAAATCGGGCCAGTACTTTTGGACAAGAAGATTTTTAAAGTTTTAACAATGCACATATAAGGAAAACAAGCTATGAAGCCATGTTTTTCAACTGATCGGAAATATTTGAACAACCTTGGTAAAGGGTGCCCCAAGGAACATTTATGCAAAATAATTTTCAAATTGGGCCAATACTTTTGGACAAGAAGATTTTTAAAGTTTTAACAATGCACATATAAGGAACAAGGGATCGGAAATATTTGAACAATCTTGGTAAAGACAGTGATCTGCCTTAACCCTTTACTTGATAGTAACGTGTTTATGCCTTTGCAAACAGACTAGATCCAGGGCCCGAGGTTATGAAACTTACTCATATCTTTGCTATAATGTTTTAAATTGCCAAGTTATTTAATATGGAGCATATTTGTGTGAAGTTATTGGAAAATATCTATATGCATGGTAAAGTTATGGTCTGAACAAAAAAAGTTCAAGTAAAGTATATTTTCTGTCACTGTGACCTTGACCTGGAAGCTAAACACATAAATTGTGCATATGACACAGCGTTTTGATATGGTGTATATCTGTTCCAAGCTATTTGAAAATATCTCTATGGATCGAAAAGTTATTGTCCGGACAAGAACAGTTCAACTGATGTCTATTTGTTATCACTGTGACCTTCACCTTGAAGCTACAGACAAAAGTTTTGCATGTGATACATCATATTGATATAGTTCATATTTGTGCCAAGTTATTTGAAAATATCTCTATGCATGACACAGTTATGGTCCGGACAAGAAAAGTTCAATTAAAGTATATTTCTTATCACTGTGACCTTGACCTTGAATCTACATGAATTTTGTTTGCATTTGGCGCATCGTCTTGATATGGTGCATGTTTGTGCCAAGTTATTTGAAAATATCTCTGCATGACAAATTTATGGTCCGGACTTGAAAAGTTCAATTAAAGTCTATTTCTTATCACTGTGACCTTGACCTTGAATCTACAGATTTTTTTTGCATTTGGCGCATCGTCTTGATATGGTGCATGTTTGTGCTAATTTATTTGAAAATATCTCTATGCATGACAAAGTTATGGTCCGGAAAAGAAAAGTTCAATTAAAGTCTATTACTTATCACTGTGACCTTGACCTTGAATCTACATAAAAAAAAATTGCATTTGGCACATCGTCTTGATATTGTGCATGTTTGTGCCAAGTTATTTGAAAATATCTCTATGCATGGCAAAGTTATGTTCCGGACAAGGAAAGTTGACGCCCGCCCGCCCGCCCGCCGACTTCGCCAAACTAATAACCAGATTTTTCCTTCGGAAAACCTGGTTAAAAACTGAATATCAATTTTTGATAAGAAAATTTGTCATATTGAAAATAGTTCCTGTTACATTCCAGTATAGATGCAAGAACATTATGATGTAAAATGTTTACACTATTTGTTATTCGTTCCAAATAACAAATACTGTCCATAAATTATGCTTTTTGTAAACAAAAGAGCCTTGAGGACCATGAAATCGCTCACCTGAGATCAAATACACTTAACTATTCATCACCTTAGACATTTCTAAAGCTGACAAATTCTCATATGTGTTTACATGTACATAAATCTGAAAACACACAATAAATTATGAAATTGCCATCAAATGAGTTGAAAAATATTGTGGCCAACAGAAATATTGCTTCAATGTTTTTAAAAGTCATCTGCTGCAACAATGACTGTATGCGTCTTCAGGTGTTGAAGAGTTTAACATTATAAGCTAGACTTTAGAAAAAAAAAGTGAAGGTATTGTCATAAACTGGTCATCTGTGTTGGTTAAGTTTTTTGGATAAGTTTTTTAGTTAATTTTTTGTTTTGTTATGCTTTTGGTTATTTTGTTTTTGTTGTGGTACTTTGTTCATTTTTTTTAAAAAGGTATTGACTTCAAACTTGGAATATTTTTCAGTATCAATTCAATTGTCCATTACTAAAGGGCAGATAACCCTGTGATATATTATTACAGAGTTATGTGCCCTTGTTTCAACTCATATTTTTTTTTAAGAGGTCTTTAATTTCATTAACTTTGAACTTGGAATGTATGTTCAAAATAAAATAGAATGTTTGGATAAAATCCATGTAGTTTTGATGGATTTTTTCAAAACAATTATTCAATGTATTTACCATAACTTGCAATAAATTTTGTCAAACAAAAGTTTTCTTTTTTTTTTCAGCAATTTTTTAAACACACGTTTCAATACTGGTCTTGAAAATGAACATCCCTCTGAATGGCTTTTGGAAACTCCACCACATGCCAAACAACCTGACGGCAGTTCATGTGGTATATATGTGCTAAAGGTATGTAAAAGAGATCTGTATAATATTGACCATAAAAAGTTACAAAGATTTTGAATCTTTAAAGTACAGGTGAAATTATTATACAAGAGAAAGTTTTATCTTCATTTTCTAAAAAAAATGTATGTTTAAATTGTTTTCTGCAATGTGGCTATTGATTAGTCCAAATAACACAAATAATCAAGCAGACCTCTACACAAATTGTACAAGTGAGACTCTTGAAGGTCATATGTTTTACATTGGTTTGTTTATACATTCAAAATCTTCATTAAATGCAAACTTACTGTCGAGGAGGTTTCAAAATTGAGCCAATGACATCTTTAGGACCTACATGAGTCTATTCTGCCAGACAACTTTGCAAGAGGAGCCATGCAAAATTTCTACAATAATTTTGTGATATTGATTATAAAATGTTATGGAAACTTAAACAACTTGTTTACACCCATGGAAGTTTTTAATATCTTTTTAAAAATAGTCAAATTGTACAATTTCTACTTTTACTTTGTGACTGATTAACCAATATTTGTACACTAGGATCAAAGTAATAAATTGTTGAAATATTCTTTAGTTTGAAACTTTCAAATTTTATTTTTACCAACAAGAGATGATTCAATCGTGTCAATATAGTTGCAAAAAATAATCCATTCTAAGTTTCTTCTTTAACTTTTAAGTATTTGGCATACTTTGATTGCATACCAGGATCAAAGTATGTTTAGTACTCAACATTTCAATTAAATTCCTATTTGCCTATTTCATCATAAGTATAGTAAAAGAATTAACTGGGGAAAAAAACACAGTTTTCCGTTTTCGTTTTCCGTTGTGAGGTTTGATATTTTCTGGTTTAGAGCATCGATAACACCCGAGACAGTACTGGTTGTCATAGCAGAAATTTGCTTCTCGAACGTTGTTTTGAGGACGTCACTGATACGTGAAATGTCATCATCACTAAGTTTGAATGTTGGCATTTCTGACATGTTTGAACTGTCAAGATTCTGTTGATTGTCAGGGTTCGAGTCGGATGAGAATAGACGTGACTTTTTGACGTCGATAAGAACCAGTGGAGATGATGCTTCCCTTTTCTTTTTGTCGGTGGATACAGTAGAGGGCGTCAGTTCAGAGTTCATAGCAACGTACACTTTTTTGTGCAGTATACTTTTGAACTGGTTTAGCGCGGCACGTGCACACCGTGCGATTAGAGTCTATTTATAGGGTCACGCCTATAATGTTAAGGATAGTGTGTACTATCAAAGTTAACGATGCGTAACTATGGCGAAAAATCAGATAGCGAATTTGTTTATTCCGAAATGTACCTTTGTCATGAATGTAGGTTTTCGTCAAAATCCCCAATCCTTAAATACACCATTCAAGAAGTTCCTGATCAGGTTGTTAGGAGGAAACAGCTTCAGTGTTTACGCGAAATCCCTGGTTTATAGTCCGCTAGTTTTTAGTTATGTGTCCGACATGACACCGGAAGTAGAACCTGACAACGTACTGTTTAATCCCTCTATTTCATTGTTTGTATGTACTCCAACCACTAGCTCCCCAGTTCTGTAAAACTGCGCCCATTTCTATTTGGATTAGACAAAGACATAAAATACAATTGAAAAACATAAGAATAAGTACCGGTATATTGTTAAATAGAATTTCCCCAAAAATAGATTTTTTTTAAACCAGTTTCTAAAAATTACAGTGACTACATACAGCTACTGTGTCTATTTAACAGCCATAGGAGGGCCACCTCCTGAGCGTTTTCTCTCTTGTTTTTAGCTCGCCTATGAACAAAGTGCAAGGTGAGCTATTGTGATCACATTTTGTCCGACGTCCGTCCGTCGTCAACATTTGAGCGTGTCAACACTCTACAGGCTACATTTTGCATCCAATCTTCATGAAAGATAAGTTCGAAACTGGGCCATATGGGGTCAAAAACAAGGTCACTAGGTCAAATTAAAAGGAAATCTTGTTAACACTCTGGAAGCAACATTTTCAACTAGAGCATATTGAAACTTAATCAGAATGGTTGTCTTGATGATATGTAAGTCAAGTTCGAACATGGATCATGTCGGGTCAAAAAGTAGGTCACTACGTCAAATTGAAGGAAAATCTTGTTTACACTCCAGAGGCCGCAATTTTTGCTTCATCAGTTTGAAATTTCGTCAGAATGTTTGTCTTAAATATCTAGGTCAAGTTTGAATATGGGTCAGAAACAAGGTCACTAGGCCAAATTGAAGGGAAATCTTGCTAACTATGCAGAAGCCGCAATTTAAGCTTTAGCAGCTTGAACGTTTTGTCAGAATGAGCTGAACGATATCTAGGACAAGTTCGAATATGGGTCATGCCGGGTCAAAAAGTATGTCACTTGGCCAAATTGAAGGGTAATCTTGTTAACACTCAAGAAGCCACATTTTCAACTTCAGCAGAATGTTTGTCTTGATGATATTTAGGACAAGTTCGAATATGGGTCATAATCTAGATCACTAGGCCAAATTGAAGGGGAATCTTGTTAACTCTGTAGAAGCCGCATTTTGGGCTACAGCAGCTTGAAATTTGTTCAGAATTGTTATCTAAATAATATCTAGGACAAGTTCGAATATGGGTCATGCCGGGTTACAAACTAGGTCACTAGGCCAAATTGAAGGGAAATCTTGTTAACACTAGAAGCTCCATTTTTTGCTTCAGCAGTTTGACATTTTGTCGGAATTATATCTAGGTCAAGTTCGAATATGGGTCAGAAACAAGGTCTATAAAGGAAAATATTGTTCAAACTCTGGATGCCGCAATTTATTTTGAGCAAGTTGAAACTTTGTCAGAATGTTGTCTTGTTGATATCTAGTCCATGTTGGAATATGGGTCATATCAGGTAAAAAAAATATAGATCACTGGCCAAATGAAGGAAAATCTTGTTAACACTGTGGAGGTTGCATTCAGAATAATTGTCTTGATGTGTTCTACATTGCAGTATATTGTATAATTAAGGTGAGCGAGCAAGGGCCATCATGGCCCTCTTGTTTATTATGAATCCAGCCAAATTTTAATTTTCTTCTTTTTCTCTTCTCCGATCCCACATTTGTCTCTTAAAAATCTACATGACCTTCAATTTTAGTTCTGAAAATTTCAAAAACCTCAGACCTTTTCGTGGTTTTCTTTTTCTCACCATCATTCTGTCTTTGACAAATATTTCCTATTGCTATTCGGTCCCCTAGCTTTGGTATGTAATTGGCTATTATTGAGTCATCAACCCTACAAAGTGTTTCTTCATCAATCTGAATTGAAAGAAAATCAATGTTCTGATTTCAGAGGAAATTAAATCCCATGCCTATAGTCATTATTGTTTACAAGTGAAAATAATTTAACCATTATAGTGGACGGTCATGATGAATGTGCTGGATTAAAAAAAAAATGAAGTAAATTTATTTTTCAGTGTAGTAACTGTTGTTTCCATATATAAGTCTTAGTTGTTGTGGCCATATTGTTCAGTAAACAAATTTTTCGTTCGGACAAAAAGATTTTTCACAATTTTTACTATATGAGGCTACATACCAAATTTGGTAGCACTTGGCCAAATGGTTTCCGACAAGAAGATTTTTAAGATTTTCACTATATACGTACATGTAAAGCTAGTGAGCCTCAGGACAGGGTGTGGCAATTTTGACCTCAGGGCTATAATTGTATCAACCTTGCTAGAGGTACACTAGATAAAAGTTCCATACCAAAAGAGGATGTGCGATTGCAGGGCAAATCGGCCCCGTTTTTGCAAGAAAATTTAAACATGTTATAACATGAGAAAATATTCACTGTAGGAGACGTGAACATATCTCAATAACTAAGATAAATAAGATTTTCACTATGACATAGTGATTAAACCTTTCTATTTTAGCGTTGATTATACCGAGGGGTGTGGGTTTTTGTCAATTTCGGGCATGTTTCGAACATTCAGATAGAAAATGTACATCCTCCACAGGCCTCCACATTTTTTCTTTTTACATCAAAATATTAAAAGGAATTTTTTACTTCAGAATTTTTACATATAAAAATGGTCGACGATGGTCGAAACATTAAACTTTCGAAAAAACGGTAACTTATCCGACAGTTTGTCAAGCATAGATACGGTCGTTAGGGTACTAAGCCTGTTTGCTAGTAGTGAACAGTTTTGATAGTGATAATCGGAAAACTGTTCTTTGTACCAAATTGTTCCGTAACCAAAAAATAATTTGTATTCAGTAAGTATTTATTTTGTTTGAAGTATTATAGTTATTTTTTTATATTACTAAAATAAAATGAACGCACGCAAATAAATAACCCAGATTTCGATACGTGTCGGCTGCTGGATTTATCTATTCACTACCTCCGTTGTGGATGTAAACAATTGCTATTTATAGATTGTCGGCGACTCTTAACACCTTGCATCTGTGTTGTTTTAAGGATTATATTTTGTGAAAGTGGGATCAATGGGAAAGTTAGGTGAGTAATAGTTTTATCCATTATAATTTTACGTTCTTGATAAACCTGTAACTTGAGCGTAAACAATTTTTACATGCAACTCTTTTCTCAGTTTGGATTTCGTGTCCGCTACAGGGATGTGAAAAAAGATGTTATTGTGCGGGGACGTTTAATGGTAGCATCAATATTTGAATAAAGATGAAAGATATCGGATATTTTTCATTTAAAATGTATTTGAATATGTTCATTTTGATATATAATTGCTACTAAATGTCAGTCGTAGTGTATATTGGTATGAACCATATTAATATTATAGCATTTCCAACACGGTGAGTGCTTAGTGTAGAGGTAGAATACCTAGCTTGATGAGCGGGATAACCGAGTTCGAGTCCCGCCTCCATCTTACTCTTTTTTTTTTTTTTTTTTTTTTTTTTTCTCTATCTCTATTCCCCTCTCTTCTTTCTTCCAGTCTTATTTAAAAATAACTTGACTGTTTACAAGTACCTCAGTATTTGCTTGAATGCAACTCTAAAATTGTTCAGTAATTTATAAATAATTCAGATATTAATGTTAAAAATGATTTAGTAAATATACATTTATTTTGTAATTTCCCTTTTTTTTTCAGAAAAAAGAAGGTTCATATGCTGCATAGCATGTAAACAAAAAGTTCCAATAAAGACCAGGAGAAAGGTGAACTGTTCAATACAAGTATATTTAGCAGATGTACTAAAGATCAAAGATGTCAAGGAAAATGATGTTATATGCAATAAGTGCAAACACAGATTTTATACCTATAAAAGCAAACCTGACACACTTAACCATCATATAGAAACATGTGACAGTGAATCTGGTGAATCAGATCCAACTTTTTCTCCAATACAGAGGCCAGTATTCAGTCCTCCTTCCATTTCTCTAAGGATACCTGGAATTTCAAACAGCCATTCCAGATGCTTTATTTGCAAAAGGCCAGGACCAAAACTTGTAGTTATATCTGCTGACGCCCGCATGAAGGCCTTCATTGAGAAAAAATATTTTTATTGCAGTAGGAGTAAGATGTTGTACTCAACATATTGATTTTTCATCTGACTATATTAAATCCAATGATTTGGACTCCATTTCAACCACAGAAACCTGTTCCTCAAACAGAAGCAATCTATTAAAGTTGTTAGGACAGCTTAGAAATACTTGCCAACAGTCTTATATGAACACTTTAAATTTTGATAGTATGGATGACGTTGCCCGTAAAAGTTTAACAGGCTTTTCTTATCATGAATGTAATGACATTTGTATGCATATACAATCCCATGTAAAAAAAACTTGTACAAGAACACCAAAAAACTCTATTGGAATATTCCTGTTTAAATTAAAATCTGCCATTTTTAGACGACATGTTTCTCCCTGCTCTCTTTCATTATCACTCCTATGTTTGTTTTCATTTGTCCCTATGCCAAATGCTTGTACATACATGTTGATTCACATCTCATTATATTTTATGATTGTGTTTTTTTCGCTCACTTGCATTTTCATTCATATATTTTTCTTACACAAATTTAATTAAAAAACATTGTGGCAAAAGACTAAGTTATTCCTAGCAAATAAATTTTCCTTTACCCAAAATGTTTTCAATTCTTTTAACTGACCCATATGTATACTTCCATTGTTGATCCTGCATAACGTATTGACAAAGATCACATTAAGCATGACATGTAAGCTAAACTTGAAATTCCTCTTATCGACTTTTGTAGATTGTCTGCTTCACAAATTTTTGCTCTTTTGATATGTCTTTCTTTGAATGAATGTGTCCACTCAGCTAAGCCTGCACAGGCTGATCTGAGTCAATCATTCATGATTATGCACACTCTATAATGTTTGTATTCTTGTGGAAAAAAAGCTGATATGCTTTTATTTATAAAGATGTTTTTATAATTAAACCTAAATTGTATCGACGATGCTTGACAATGGTATGATTTCAGTTTTACTTGTAGGGAACTGTTTTAAGTGCATAATTATTTTCCACTTTTATAACCCATGTTCTAAAGCATAAGATTATAATGTCCATTCTTTGTCATCCACCCGTGGTAAATACACAATTAAACTGCTATAAACTTAACCCTTTCCCTCATAGACGCTTTCTGACGCCTCTGCAGCAGACAACTTTTTGAAAACATAGTGACAAAAGGAGATATTGCACAAAACGTGTAATTTCTCCTTTTGACACAATGTTTTCCACATTTAGTCATAGGTTATCCATTCAATTAGCTTTTCTATTTTTTGACAAAATACGTTCAAAGACGTCTGCTGCAGAAATGTCGTATGAGGGAAAGGGTTAAAGCTGTTTAAAAGTCTTCCTAGCTTTACATTGTACATTGTTTTACATAGCAAATTTCTCAAAACGTTTTGAATTCTATAAAACAACATGGTCTTTGATCCATACCACCTGATTTACAATTGCTTAAACAACAAACAGAATGCAAGAAGAATTAAGATTGCTTATGATGACCAATTGAAACTCTTCTTGTACTGTTTGTAAATGTCAAAATAATACATTTGTTAAAACAAAATTATTCTTTGAACATTCAGCTTTAAAAAGGTGGTTAAGGAACAAAAGATGACCATAAAAACTAATATTATTTCAACATGTTTCAAATTGCTCAAACAAAATTAAATCCCTTAAATATAATATTGTTTTTTTTTTTATTAGCCAGAAATGCTTATGTCGTGGCGATTAGTCCATGCTTCTGTAAACAATTTCTTGTTAACACGATACAGTCTTTATTATACCCCCAGATACATAGTATATGGGGGCTATATAGGAGACACGCTTGACGGTTGGTCTAGACATTTCTTGTGAACACTATTTTTCAGCAACCCTTCATCAAAATTTAATATAACTTCACAAGAATGATTGATACCAACCCTACTCGTGCATATTGTGAGTGTGTTGCACTGTTATTATTTTTAAATGAGTTATGGCCCCTTGAATTTCTCATTCATGACTGTGTCAGGCACCAGCTGCGGGTATTCATCACCTTCAGTGATATTTCTAGTTTTTGATTGTATCTGAATCAAACTTATACAGCAGTTGGATATCCATGAGAGCTCGGTTCCTTTCTTAAACCAGCCAGAACCGCCTATGCATGACTGGATTATGGCCCTTGAAATTGTCAAAATTCCTATAATAGAGCTTGTTAACACAATACAGTATTTGTTCTTAATTGCATCTCAATCAAACTTATACAGTAGTTAGATATCCATGAGAGCTCGGTTCCTTTCTTAAACCAGCCAGATCCGCCCATGCATGACTGGATTATGGCCCTTGAAATTGTCAAAATTCCTATAATTGAGCTTGTTAACACAAAAGTCTTTATTTTTTATTATATCTGAATCAAACTTATACAGTAGTTAGATATCCATGAGAGCTCAATTCCTTTCTTAAAACCAGCCAGATCCGCCTATGCATGACTGGATTATGGCCCTTGAAATTGTCAAAATTGCTATAATAGAGCTTGTTAACACAATACTGTCTTTATTTTTTTATTGTATCTCAATCAAACTTAAACAGAAGTTAGATATCCATGAGAGCTCGGTTCCTTTCTTAAACCAGCCAGATCCGCCTATGCATGACTGGATTATAGCCCTTGAAATTGTCAAAATTGCTATATTAGACCTTGTTAACACAATACATTGTCAAAATTGCTATAATACAGTCTTTATTTTTTATTGTCACAAAACCTTCATGATCCATGCCAGTAGAGCATAGGCCCTCATGGGCCTCTTGTTTTTTCATGTTAAACTGATTTCCTTTCCACAGATCAGTTGAAAATGACTTTACCCCTTTCCCAGAAACAACACATCTTTTGTAGACAACTTTGACAATGATCTTTGGTTTGACCCTCTACAAATATTTGCAGTTAATATTTGTTACTAATTAATACAAATATTTGCAATTAATATTTGTTACTAATTAACTATCAATCAGGTGATCGATTTAGGGCCATCTTGGCCCTCTTGTTTTAAATACTCAATTACTTTGGATACATGGCGTAATACTCAATTAACATGAAAAGCTTATATGTAGCACTGAATCTTGTTTTTTTCTTTCTCTTTTTGTGTGGAGTACTGGTGTGAGAAAACCAGGAAACACATCAGTAGGTGAACTGGCTGCTGTGATATGACTGAGAAAATGATAAAAACGTTGTTAAACCCCAATCAATAATAATAACAATTCTCTTTTTGCAGTCCTGAAAAGATAAACCACTTCCAATCAGCAGAAACCGGCAAAACTCAAGTGAAGCTGCAAAATGTGTAAATCACCCCCAAAAGAGGATCGGAGGAGATCACAGTACACAAAAGTACTACCATAGAAGTGAGTAGAGCACTGAAATTCGAAAGAAAAACAGAAGTGCCTACAGCTGACTCACAGGACAAGCAATTGGCAGAAATTAAAACACCTGGTATTATAGTAAGTACTGCATTAATTGAATTGCAATTCTGTTACATGTTTGTTACTCCCTTGCTCTACAGGACTAGATCTAAAGAATTCCCAACTTGCCAAATTCTACAACACATATAATGCATATCATTGATATTCTTGAATTGTTCACCAAACAGTGAATTCTTAGAAAAAACTATTTCATTATATACCTCTATTCATTTTTCACTAAAAAAGTGCAATAAAACCATGCAATGAATTTCTGTATCATATGCCTCGTATCATGCAAGGCATCCACCATCCAAGCATCAAAGATTTGAAACTGGGTGATCCAGGTTTGCTTCCCAGTAGCACCGCAATTGTCATGATGGAATGCCCTTGGACAATGCACGTTCATAACTTAATACTGGTTTGTTTAGACATGAATATGTGAATTGTCACCCTGGTATAACTGAAATAATGTTGAATGTGGAGTAATGCCCTAATAAAAATAAAAAGTAAATTGTATCATGCAAGTTCATTGTGTACTGTTCATTGTCTACCTTTTCTATTCTGACCTCTTTAATCAACTCTTTAAGTCCTAAAAGTCGCCCTACGAATTTATTTGCAACTAATGACTTATTGGCTAAAATAATCAGTTTGTGTAAACAAAAAACATAATAAACTAATTTTAAACAATTTTTCCTTTTGTCACAATGTTTTCAATGATTCTCAGCTTCCAAAGGTATGAAAATGCATCTTGATGAAGTGCAAAATAATTAAATAGTCCTATGTTCTTTCCACAACTAAAATAACCAGAAACACCTATCACAAAATGTGATCATTGCCAATCAAGACAAAGAGTACTACCGATTAATAGGAAAAAAAACCTCTTCATTTAAAAACAACCACAAGAGACAACGAAAACAAAATTTTTGTGGCATTTAATGATGTTGTTGACGAATTCATAAGAACTCGCTCTTTAGAATGCAAATCGGATACCGAAATCGAAGAATTCCTCTTATTGCAAGACCAGGTCACTATTGGTCACAAACCCAATACAGATGTCGTGACAAACATTGTGTTAAGATGTCAACAAATGTAAACAATAATGCTCAAACTACATAACCTGTCAAAAATGCACCATTTTAGTATTTATTACTACAAACTCTACACTGGTTATGCACTTTTTCACTAATGCTCAATGAAAAAAATCTGAACCAATATTAGGCCATTTTCCTATTTTTTTTACCTTGGTTTCAGACTTTTTATTGATCATCAGTGAAAAAACAAAGATGCACACAACCACACTTTTGACTTTGAAATAAATTCAAGCTGAACCAATGAAACTTTCTTGTCAAATGTTTTCATTTGTACTAATTCTCAGTACAACAAAATAAGTCTCTTTTGCTATGCTAATAGAACATTGATAGCATTCCAAATCGTTTTGTTTCATTGCTTTTGTTAACACTGCTCAACAAAACAATAATTCCTTTGGCTGTGCTAATAAAACGCTGGTACCATTCTACGTCATTTTATAGTATTTCGATAATTTTCATGTTTTTAAGACACCAAATCTTACCTGTTGAACATTCAAAAATACAAAATAATGTTTCTCTTTTGCTGTACAGACGCAAAATTGATAGCATTCCAAGTCACTTCATCGTATTTTGATCATTTTGATGTTTCTAACCCTTTCCCACATACAACAAATCTGCAACTGTCAACTTTGAAAACATAGTGAAAAAACCCTGAAAAGTCTCCTTAAAAGATAGCTTAATTGTTAAATAAACTTGAAAACATCTTTACCAAAGTACAAATTGCTCATCAGGAACAATTACACCTTTGACCACAATGTTTCCAAAAGTCATCTGCCTCTTATGCGTCAAACTGCGTATGCAGCTGGAAAAGGGTTAAATCACCAAATCCAACCTGTTCAATATTCAAGAGTGCGAAACAGTGTTTCTCTGTTGTTGTACAAATGTAACATTGAAAGCATTCCAGATTATTATTGTATTTCGATAATTTTCATATTTCTCAGCCACAAATTATAACCTGTTGAACATTTAGCGATACAAAACAATGTTTTTCTTTTGCTGTACAGAAGCAACATTGGTAACACTAACAGTCATTTCATTGTATTCTGATAATTCAGATATTTTTAAGTCAAACCTGTTGAACATTCTGCAATACAAAACAAAATTGCTCTTTTGCTGTACAGACGCAACATTGATAGCATTCAAGGTGTGTGGGAACGGGGTTATAAGAAAATCGTTCACTGTACCGCCGAAAGGGATTTGGCCTGCAGAGGTGCGAAGACCCGTGAACAAATACTAACCCTTTCCCACATGCAGCTATTTTATGCCACTTTCCACAGTTATTTAGTCATGCAACAACTCGCTTTCAAGATCAAAACCCATACAATGCAAACAAAACGACATTTTAAAGCATGGCGGGCAATTGCTTCTCTTGCCACAATGTGTTCAGGTCTATTGCATAGCTGGGTTGATTCACCCAGGGATCACGAGTGTGTGAACTGACGGGGTGGTATGACTTGAATGATGTGGAAATCGGCCTAAAACACCCAACAGTACAAACAAAACGACCTCTGAAAGCAGGGCGGGCAATTGCTCCCTTTGTCAAAGTGTGTTCAGTACGATTGAGTAGCTGGGTTGAATCACCCAGGACGCATGAGTATGTGAACAGTGCGTGTGATTTGACATGTATGATGTTATAAACGGCGTAAAACACCCAGCAATACAAACAAAACGACCTTTGAAATCATGATTAGCAATGGCTCCTCTTTCCACACTGTTTTCAGTCCTAACGCATAGCTGGGTTGAATCATCCAGGACGCATGGGTATGTGAACAGTGCGTGCAATTTGACATATATGATGTTGAAAACGGCGTGAAACACCCAACAACGCAATCAAAACGACCTTTGAAGACATGATGAGCAATGGCTCCTCTTATCACACTGTTTTCAGGCCTATTGCCTAGCTGGGTAGAATCACTCAAAAAACATGAGTATGTGCAAACAAAACGACATTTTAAAGCATGGCGGGCAATTGCTTCTCTTGCCACAATGTGTTCAGGTCTATTGCATAGCTGGGTTGATTCACCCAGGGATCACGAGTGTGTGAACTGACGGGGTGGTATGACTGGAATGATGTGGAAAACGGCCTAAAACACCCAACAATACAAACAAAACGACCTCTGAAAGCAGGGCGATCAATTGCTCCCTTTGTCACAGTGTGTTCAGTACTATTGAGTAGCTGGATTGAATTACCCAGGACGCACGAGTATGTGAACAGTGCGGGTGATTTGACATATATGATGTTGAAACCGGCGTAAAACACCCAACAATACAAACAAAACGACCTTTGAAATCATGATTAGCAATGGCTCATCTTTCCATACTGTCTTCAGTCCTAACGCATATCTGGGTTGATTCTCCCAGGTCCCATGAGTTTGTGAACTGTGAGAGTGATTGGACATAAATGCTGTTGAAAACGGCCTAAAACTCCGTACAGTGCACTCAAAACGGCCGTTGAAAACATGACGAGCAATGGCTCATTATACCACACTGTTTTCAGTCTTATCGCGTAGATTGGTTGATTCACCCAGGAAGCATGTGTGTGTGAGCAGTGAGGGGTATTTAACATAAATGCTGTTGAAAACGGCCTAAAACAACCAACAACGCAATCAAAACGACCTTTGAAAACATGATAACCAATGGCTCCTCTTACCACACTGTTTTCAGTCCTATTGCCTCGCTGTGTAGAATCACCCAAAAAACACGAGTATGTGCACTGTGATGGCAATTGGGCGTACATGCTGTTGAAAACGGCCTAAAACCCCAACAATGCAAGCAAAACGACCTTTGAAAACATGATGAGCAATGGCTGTTTTTATCACAATGTTTTCAATAGTTCATTTATAGGGAGTGTATGCATATGTGGGAACGGGGTTATTGGAAAATCGTTCACTGTACCGCCGGAAGGGATTTGGCCTGCAGAGGTGCGAAGACCCGTGAACAGATACTAACCCTTTCCCACATGCAGCTATTTTATGCCTCTTTCCACACTTATTTAGTCATGCAACAACTCGCTTCCAAGATCAAAACCCATACAATGCAAACAAAACGACATTTTAAAGCATGGCGGGCAATTGCTTCTCTTGCCTTAATGTGTTCAGGTCTATTGCATAGCTGGGTTGATTCACCCAGGGATCACGAGTGTGTGAACTGACGGGGTGGTATGACTGGAATGATGTGGAAAACGGCCTAAAACACCCAACAATACAAACAAAACGACCTCTGAAAGCAGGGCGGGCAATTGCTCCCTTTGTCACAGTGTGTTCAGTAGTATTGAGTAGCTGGGTTGAATCACCCAGGACGCATGAGTATGTGAACAGTGCGGGTGATTTGACATATATGATGTTGAAACCGGCGTAAAACACCCAACAATACAAACAAAACGACCTTTGAAATCATGATTAGCAATGGCTCATCTTTCCATACTGTCTTCAGTCCTAACGCACAGCTGGGTTGATTCTCCCAGGTCCCATGAGTTTGTGAACTGTTATGGCAATTGGGCGTACATGCTGTTGAAAACGGCCTAAAACCCCAACAAAGCAAGCAAAACGACCTTTGAAAACATGATGATCAATGGCTGTTTTTATCACAATGTTTTCGATAGTTCATTTATAGGGAGTGTATGCATATGTGGTAACGGGGTTATGGGAAAATCGTTCACTGTACCGCCGGAAGGGATTTGGCCTGCAGAGGTGCGAAGACCCGTGAACAGATACTAACCCTTTCCCACATGCAGCTATTTTATGCCTCTTTCCACACTTATTTAGTCATGCAACAACTCGCTTCCAAGATAAAAACCCATACAATGCAAACAAAACGACATTTTAAAGCATGGCGGGCAATTGCTTCTCTTGCCTTAATGTGTTCAGGTCTATTGCATAGCTGGGTTTATTCACCCAGGGATCACGAGTGTGTGAACTGACGGGGTGGTATGACTGGAATGATGTGGAAAACGGCATAAAACACCCAACAATACAAACAAAACGACCTCTGAAAGCAGGGCGGGCAATTGCTCCCTTTGTCACAGTGTGTTCAGTACTATTGAGTAGCTGGATTGAATTACCCAGGACGCATGAGTATGTGAACAGTGCGGGTGATTTGACATATATGATGTTGAAACCGGCGTAAAACACCCAACAATACAAACAAAACGACCTTTCAAATCATGATTAGCAATGGCTCATCTTTCCATACTGTCTTCAGTCCTAACGCATAGCTGGGTTGATTCTCCCAGGTCCCATGAGTTTGTGAACTGTGAGAGTGATTGGACATAAATGCTGTTGAAAACGGCCTAAAACTCCGTACAGTGAACTCAAAACGACCGTTGAAAACATGACGAGCAATGGCTCATTATACCACACTGTTTTCAGTCTTATCGCGTATGATTGGTTGATTCACCCAGGAAGCATGTGTGTGTGAGCAGTGAGGGGTATTTAACATAAATGCTGTTGAAAACGGCATAAAACAACCAACAACGCAATCAAAACGACCTTTGAAAACATGATAACCAATGGCTCCTCTTACCACACTGTTTTCAGTCCTATTGCCTAGCTGTGTAGAATCACCCAAACAACACGAGTATGTGCACTGTGATGGCAATTGGGCGTACATTCTGTTGAAAACGGCCTAAAACCCCAACAATGCAAGCAAAACGACCTTTGAAAACATGATGAGCAATGGCTGTTTTTATCACAATGTTTTCGATAGTTCATTTATAGGGAGTGTATGCATATGTGGGAACTGGGTTATGGGAAAATCGTTCACTGTACCGCCGGAAGGGATTTGGCCTGCAGAGGTGCGAAGACCCGTGAACAGATACTAACCCTTTCCCACATGCAGCTATTTTATGCCTCTTTCCACACTTATTTAGTCATGCAACAACTCGCTTCCAAGATCAAAACCCATACAATGCAAACAAAACGACATTTTAAAGCATGGCGGGCAATTGCTTCTCTTGCCACAATGTGTTCAGGTCTATTGCATAGCTGGGTTGATTCACCCAGGGATCACGAGTGTGTGAACTGACGGGGTGGTATGACTGCAATGATGTGGAAAACGGCCTAAAACACCCAACAATACAAACAAAACGACCTCTGAAAGCAGGGCGGGCAATTGCTCCCTTTGTCACAGTGTGTTCAGTACTATTGAGTAGCTGGATTGAATTACCCAGGACGCATGAGTATGTGAACAGTGCGGGTGATTTGACATATATGATGTTGAAACCGGCGTAAAACACCCAACAATACAAACAAAACGACCTTTGAAATCATGATTAGCAATGGCTCAAAAACCGCAGACCAAAACTACGTAAAGAACTTAACAAATCAAAATAAATAAATACGTTAGTCCCTCTAATTCATTTTATACGGTACGAACAATCTAGAAAATGATTTATGCCTTTACATTAAAAATATTGTATGAGAATAATATGAGTGATTTTAGAGCAAACAAGTTTAAAAAGCAGAACGCTTTCTACATTTAGCATGACTTCCTCTTTTTCTAGTTTCTATTTTGCTCATAACACTATGTAGACTATCGTTTTGGTCACAAGATTTCCAGTTAATATAACTGCATTCTGCATGCATTTTAAGACGTTTCTTCTATAGAATTACGTTTAAAATGTTTTACTGTAAAGCAGCTTGCTTTGTCATTTGCCATTTGCCACCAATAATGCTTTCTATCTCGTCTGTATACTATACAATCTCAACCATATGTAATGCCAACGTTTATATTTCGAGAAAGAACATTTAATTACAAATGCAGTAATCAGAATTCTTTGTTTTTTTATATTTCTTTATCCTTCATCCAAACGCCTTTTAAATAACGCCTTTACAAACAGGGAAGACTTACAGGAGCTGTCTGATCTGGGTCTGCTCTGTTTGCTTATTGAATCAATGTAGATAAGAGACCAAACACACGTCTATCTATAGTAATTACACTCTTTGTTTTACGTACCAAATGAACTATTCATTCAAATATCCATGGTGTTTGGAGTTTTGCAAAATTACTGAAGATGGAAAGAGTAAAATGCTTTTTCATTGCTCATAACAAGGAATGTAGTATCACTTAAATAATATCCATGAATTGGATACAGTAGCTCGATGTTTATGCTGTAAAATTATACCCATTACAAGAAACTTTTGAGCCGTAGATAAATTATTAAAAACATCGTGAGAAGAGGATGGACATGCTTATAACAAGTAAATTTCCTTTTTCCCAAAGAAATCTTCTAAAGAAATTTTCTCTATGTCTTAAATTTATACTTCAAATATCCAGACCTTCATTCAGTTACTTTAACCCATTAACACTCAGGTACGCCTGTTTACGTGTCTGTGGTAAATGTCTTTGGAAAACATTGTGGGAAAAGGAGAAATTGCTCATAATGACATTGTTTTTCTACCATATAAGAAAAATTCAATAAATTTGTAATTATTTTGAATATTTGTCATCTGCAGATTCTTTCAAATTGGAATAGTTTAAAATTTTGTCGTTTGGTAATGGGTTAAATTTAAAGTGTCACGTATTGGCTGTATAGAATGATTGTCCGGGATCAAAATAATTCACATCAAGACGATGAATCACACCATAACCTGAAAGTGGAATTCATTTTTTCTAGAATCTTGTGTAGTGAATACTTTTCGGCACTTTCTTGGAAAAGGCAGTCATTGATATTTTCCAATATCTGATATTCTGATTCTTCCAAAGGAAAGAAAAAATGAAATTGTGTTCATGTTAAGTTTTAATGATTGAAATACGCATAGACTAGGAAATAATTCTTTCAACAGTGTAGACTATGATCTGTCCAAAAGGGAAATGAGGAAAGGGTGAAAAAAAAAAAACCTACTTTTAACAAAAAAAATAAAATTACATTAAAAAACCCTGTAAATTCCGTTATAAGCAGGTACTGTAAAAGCCAAATTATAAAGCCTTCAAACAATTAAACTTCAAATAAGGTGATTAAACATATGCATTTTCACTCAAGATTCAATACTTCTAGACACAGTGTAGGTTTGGATTGGTCTGTACAATTGTACAGGCAGATTAAGCCTTCGATGAATGTGTATCGGTTGAAAAAAGAATCAGTAGTTCTATTACCTATAAGTTGTGGACTCAGATCTCGGATCTCGACCTGCTCTGATTATGTTATTTAAAACAAAAACATATTTAAAACCGCATTAAATGAAAAAAAAATAAAAAATTACTATGAAAATAAAATGTGTATCACTCTTTAAACAATGTAGACTCAGATTGGTGTGTACAATTGTACCGTTGGACCTCAGCCTACGTTGAATGTGCACATACGGAAACACTCTTTCAATTAAATAAAACACATTGTAAGCAATTTGTCAGCTTTCTTGCTGTTTAAGCAATAATCGTCATTACTTTGAATTAAGAGTTTTGCATCAGTCTCTAAACAGTGTAGACTCGGATTGGTCTTTACAGCTGTACAGACGGATCGTAACCTAATCTGATTATGTCGTTGCTGATATAATCAGATACTCTTTCTTTCTGGTAAATATAATCATCATTACTTGATGTCAAACATGTTGTGTCTCTCTGTAAACAGTGTAGACTCAGATTGGTCTGTAAATTTGTACAGACTGATCTTGGCCTACTGTAGTTATGTACTTGCTGATACATGTATAATCAAATACATTGTGGTACAGGCAGATCTTGGCCTACCCTGAGTATGCACTTGCCAGTAAAGTCAGGTATTCTTACAAAAGATTTCGTCATTACTTGAAGTTCAAAGTGTTGTGTCTCTCTGTAAACAGTGCAGACCCAGATTGGTCTGTACATTTGTACAGGCAGACCTTAGCCTACTATGATTATGAAATTGCTTTACTATTGTGAAAAAATATTTATCATTACTTGATGTAAAAATTGTTGTGTCGCTCTGTAAATATTGTAGACTCCGATGGGTCTGTACAGTTGTAGAGGCGGATCTTGGCCTACCCTGAGTATGTACTTGCTGGTATAATCGGGTATTCTGGTAAAAATAATTATCATTACATGATGTTAAAATTCATTGGTCATTTTGTAAACACTATATATTCGGATCGGTCTGTACAGTTGTACATGCGGATCTTGGCCTACTTTGATTATGTATTTCCTGATGTAATAAGATGCTTTTTCTTGGTGTTAAAAAATAATCATCCTTACTTGATGTCAAAATTGTTGTGTCACTCTCTGTAAAATTGTAGACTCAAATCGGTCTATACAATCGTACAGACGTATCTTAACCTACTCTGATTATGTAGTTGCTGTTATAATAAGATACTCTTTCTTGCTGGTACAATATAATCATCATTACTTGTTGTTAAAAGTATTGTGACATTCTGTAAACAGTGTAAGCTCAGATTGGCCTGTGCAGTTGTAAAGGCATATCTTCGCTTACTCTGATTATGTACTTACTGTAAATCGTATTCCTTCACATATACAGTATTAGACATGCTTATTGTAGTTATCACGAAGAAAGAGTCACGAATTCTTCATTTACATTTATTTTTTTCATAGTTTTCATTACTTTATTTAATGATTCAACACAAGAACGCACAAGATAGACTTTTTATGTAAGGGTGTTTTTAAAAGCGATTGAAGGATATTATTCAAAACTTTCTAGCGGTGTACCAATGTCCTGTTCTCAACACAAAAGGACAACATTGATCAAATGTCATAAATTACAACATAATTAACTAGTATTTACACTTTGCTTGTCTCTATAAGGAAATCATAAAATTGTATACGTCTGCTTTATCTTATTTAACATCAAAATATTAGACACAATTCAAACATTAGTAAATGTATATGCAAATAACAATCCAAAAGAAAGATACTTGTACGTTATTCGAAAAGATTTCATTAATAATAGAATGCACTCGGATTATTTTTTATGAGTGTGGGCTTAAACTATATTTGTAAACCGGAGGACAGAATCTCTAATTTAGAAAACAAACATCGAAGAATGTGTCTGTATAAGAATTATATATAATGATCCAAAAGTTTGATTTAATCCATATTTGGAATATAAAGAAAAATACACGTCAGTTCACATGGAGAATAAAAAGTGGTGTGAGAGAGAGAGAGAGAGAGAGAGAGAGAGAGAGAGAGAGAGGGAGAGGGAATAGAGAGAGAGAGAGAGAGAGAGAGAGAGAGAGAGAGAGAGAGAGAGAGAGAGAGAGAGAGAGAGAGAGAGATTTAATACAATTTTGCCCAGATTAAATTAGTATCTCCTAAAATACGGCCCTTTGTTTGTTAAAAATAGGGTATATTTTTCGTTTTCAGCAGGGATTCTGAAATACTGTGGCACAAATCTTCACCATCATGAAGGCGGATCAAACACCAGTGTCTATTTATTTTTTAAGCTCACCTGTCATGTAGGGACAATATAAACTTTTGTGATCAACCTTCGTCCGTCCGTCAACAAGTTCTTGTGAACTCGATAGAGACCACATTTTGTATTTGATTTAAATTTAACTTGCAACACAATTTGTAGTGGCATAATATTGGCATCCTTTCGAAAATCTGGCCAAATTCCTTGTTGGTTGAGGCCTAAATTTGAAAATCTTGTGAAGACTGTATAAGTCGCATCTTCATGAAACTTTGTCAGTATGTTTGTCTTTCAAAATTCTCAACAAACTTTGAAAGTGGGTATTGTAGGGTAAAACAAGAAAATGTGTCCATGGAACACGGATGCCCCGGTTGTTAACTATATTTTAAAACAAAACTTTTATCTAAATAAAAAACACAGTCAGTGGTTAATAATATAAAATGATTGGGTCGCAAAATCCAACTGATTTTGAATACATGGGAAAGTAGATGGCAAATTCAGTTTAGTTTCATTAAATGAGATTTACCTAAAACAAAATATGGTGCATGTATTTTGACAATACCATTAACTTTGCTTAGAAAAACAGACGAACAGACGGACGGAGAGAGGGTCACAACGTCAAATCGGCACAATTGTTTAAAGAATGATATGTTAATAGTCATTTGTGTGAAGTTTCATCATGATCGGACATCAGCTTCACTAAAATCTAACTTGACCAAAAACTTTAACCTGAGAATGGAATGGACGAACAGACGGATGAACAGTTGGTCCAACCTCAAATTGATACAATTTTTTAAACAATGATATGTTGATTGTCATTTGTGTGAAGTTTCATAATGATAGGACATCAGGTTCACTAAAATCTAACTTGACCAAAAACTTTAACCTGATAATGGAATGGACGAACAGACAGACGAACAGACGGATGAACAGTTGGTCCAACCTCAAATTGATACAATTTTTTAAACAATGATATGTTGATTGTCATTTGTGTGAAGTTTCATAATGATAGGACATCAGGTTCACTAAAATCTAACTTGACCAAAAACTTTAACCTGAGAATGGAATGGACGAACAGACAGACGAACAGACGGACGAACAGTTGGTCCAACCTCAAATTGATACAATTTTTTAAACAATGATATGTTGATTGTCATTTGTGTGAAGTTTCATAATGATAGGACATCAGGTTCACTAAAATCTAACTTGACCAAAAACTTTAACCTGAGAATGGAATGGACGAACAGTTGGTCCAACCTCAAATTGATACAATTTTTTAAACAATGATATGTTGATTGTCATTTGTGTGAAGTTTCATAATGATAGTACATCAACTTCACTAAAATCTAACTTGACCAAAAACTTTAACCTGAGCGGGACGGACGAACGGACGAACGGACGGACTAACAGACCGGAAAACTATATGCCCCTCATACTTCGTATGCCGGGGCATAAAAACTAGGTATTTAGGTCAAATTACAGAAAAACTCATGTGGAGGTCAGATATAAAGTGTAATCAACTTTAAATTGCTCAGAATATTTATCTTGATGATTTCTGGGTCAAATTTGAATCTTGTTTATCTTGGGTCAAAAAGTAGCTCACATGCTAAAATGATAGGAAATCTGTGTGAACACTTTAGAGGTCACCGTTTAAGTCCAATCAAGTTGAAAATTGGTCAGAGTATTTATCTTGATGATTTCTTTGTCAAGATTGAATCTGGTTGCAGATAATAGGTAAAAATATATAATAATAGAAAATCCTATGGAAATGTTTTATAATTTTCACTACTAGGTTTATATGATAGCTTTTATGTTTGCTACTGTGATTACAAGCATAATTTTATTATGCCCTTTTCTTTTATATAAAACTCTCTGTACAGTTACTGCCAAGAAGAAATGGACCAAAGCAGAGAAAAACAGCCTTGGTTTATTGGTCCAAAGGGCTGTGATTCACGGAAACCACCGAAAAAAGTGGACATTGAAAAGATGAAAAACAAGTGCCCAGAACTAAAAAACATACCTTAGATAAAGATTAAACACCAAGTATGGGTTATAGCTCAACAAAAAAATAAAGTGGCAAAACACATGCTGAGCAAGTGACATGTTGTTTTTGTCTTCGCCATTGTTCATCAAATGTTTGTATCACCTACCAAGATAGTAATAACTGGTTACTAAGATAGTAATAGTTGGTTATGATATACATGAACATGGTTAGGCTTTTTGTTCATCAAATGTTTGTATCACCTACTTAGTACTAAGATAGTAATAGTTGGTTATGATATACATGAGCATGGTTAGGCTTTTTGTTCATCAAATGTTTGTATCACCTACAATATAAAGATAGTAATAGTTGGTTATGATGTACATGAACATGGTTAGGTTTTTTGTTCATCAAATGTTCACCTACTAAGACAGTAATATTTAGTCTGGGTCTAATTCCACCAACCTAACTTAGCCTTAAGTAATACTTAAATACTCACCTTTTATTGAATCATCTTTTTTTATGAAAATAATGGTGGATTCCTTCAAAATAGTTGTAACACGATGCAGATAAAACAATATTGCATTGATTTGCTCGACATGAACATGGTTAGGTTTTTTGTTCATCAAATATTTGTATCACCTACTAAGATAGTAATATTTAGTCTGGGTCCAATTCCACCAACCTAACTTAGCTTTAAGTAATACTTAAATACTTAATAAAATCTTACTAATTTTGTTTCTGTTATAATATGTAAATGATAAATTGTGGAATTCATATAAGTAGATAACAAAGTGACCAAAATAGTAACTTTTCTCACTAAAAAAAGACCTATGAAGAAATGAACCGTTTTGGCATTTTAAATAGAAATACAAAAATGATGAAATTCATTATTTTGTAACATCAAATTTATAATGACACAACGCATTATGAAAATCATTTATGTTCTTTAATATAGGAGTTGCTACTTTTCAACATAATAATGTTATATCGATAGTGGATATATTATGGCCGCGAGAAGAAACAGATCAGCAGGGATTGCTTAAGGCATCGAGCATGTCTGTTTAAATTCATCCAGGCTAGAGAAGGTAAAGCATGTTTAATTGTATGTATTGAGAGTAAAAAGCAACCATTTCTGCTAACGTAATATCTGCAAAATACGATGAAAGAGCAATGCCACGCGATCATGGCTGCAAAGATGTAAAACGCCACGCAATCATGGCTTCAAACATGCAACGTAATGCCACGCGATCATGGCCGCAAACATGCAAATTCACGCTATCATTATTGTCCGCAAACATGCAAAGTCACTCTATCATTATTGTAACTGCAAAATGCAAAGCTAGGAATGACCAAAACACTAGAGCAAAACCTAGTCCGACTTTATGTGCAAAGCTAGATACTGCAACCTTTATTATATAAATAATTTAGCCCAATGATTGTGGTTTACCTATCACTGCGGGTCTGAAGCCGTAGCAACAACAACATGTGACCGTTGGCCACAATCACTCACCCAAAAGTATGAATGCAATGTAAGGTTTATCCTTACTTTCCTCATGCCTGACCAACCCTCACCTGGAAGAATGTTTCCTCTTACACACTGAAAACTCGCCACATAAAAGAAATATAGTAGTAATTTACAAAGGTCCTGCTATATGAATAATAACACAAGCGTTTTTTTCCAATGTTAAACAGTTTCTTACTCACAAAATAATTAACCACCTTATCTAAACTAAATCGAAGAAGTTTTCCAGCATTTTCGAAGGTAAATATATGAATTTTCCTCGCCTTAAAGACCCGCTGAAAATACGGAAAATAGCTGGTTCCCGTTTTAGCGAGTGATGTAACACCGTCTACTTCGTACCATCCTCCCAGCAAAACATTGTTGTTTATCTCAATATTGGTTGAACTTTCTCGAATTTATTGAAAACATGCGAATGGTTTGTTCCAGAAATATATTATAAAGCTCAGGTAATCATAATTTGAGTTGACATCTTTGAAATCCTGAGCAAAGTTCATTTTTAATATAAAAAAAAAAGCCCAGACTGGATTCGTACTCAGTATTTTCGTACAACTGGCAAAGAAAATATTGCTTTATTCTTTTTTGTTGATATTATATTTTTGCAATAGCAGTATTGAAAATTTCATTCACAATAATTATTCCTAGTTAATTTGTGGCCCTTTAAGTTTAACCAGAACTTGCAGAAGAATACAGGTTTAATCTGTTTTAGTAAAACAGATTAAAAGCCAAACTCATTATAAATCATTAAATGATTAATAATGAGTTTGGCTTTGAATTTGATTTTATTCAGTGCTTGTCATACACCTTTTCCACGTATAATTTCTAGCATAAAGCAGTACTTATGAAATTGATGTCGCTTCAATCAAGTTCAATATGCTGTTGGTTCTTTCAGTTTCAGATATACAGTTTGGACCCTTGGTTAATTACTCATTTACTGAATACCAATACATTGATTGTCATGAGTCAGGATTTATTTGAATCCAACCGAGGAGGAAGGGAGAACAGCGAAAGTGAAAGTGAGACACCAGTCTTCCATTTGCATGTTCCGCATTCGGTCGTTGAGGTATATGAAACATTCACAAAATATATTTATTCATGATTTCTGATAAGCTTGAGAAAAAATATAATATAATCTTATATAATAATGGGTTGCTACTTTGTTAAAATATCAAACAATATATTGTTTGTATATCCTTGTTTCATTGACATTGTTACATTTTCATTATACCAAAATATTCTGTTCACATGGTTCTTGTTTTTTAGATTTCGGATTCTGACGAGACTCTTCCACCCGAAGAAATAGAAACACAGCCACCAGAACTGCTGTTTGTAACATCTACTGCTTCAGAGTTTGAAAGGGTAGGTGCATTATATGCTGTTTCTTTTGCTCATAAAATAATAGGTTGTTAATTTAATAGATCCCTAATAAGCAGTGAAAACAGCTCAGCATTTTAAATAAACAGGTGCAAGAAAGCATTATCTGTGCTTTCATTCTTTTTATACCCCCACAAACAACTTTTTTGGGGGGGGGTATATTGGAATCACCCTGTCCGTCCGTCTGTCTGTCCATATGATTTGTAAGCGCAACTCCTCCTTAACGGCTGGACCGATTCTGATGAAACTTTACACAGTTGCACTTGCAGCACATAACCTGAGGATGTGCATGAAGTAAATTTATCCCTGTCTGTCCATATGTCTTCTAAGCGCAACTCCTCCTTAACGGCTGGACGGATTCTGATGAAACTTTACAAAGTTGCAGTACACAACCGGAGGATGTGCATATATTAAGATGATCCTGGTCCGAAATTTATCTGTCCGTCTGTCTGTCCATACATGTTTTTTGTTCTTTAGATTTCGGATTCTGACGAGACTCTTCCACCCGAAGAAATAGAAACACAGCCACCAGAACTGCTGTTTGTAACATCTACTGCTTCAGAGTTTGAAAGGGTAGGTGCATTATATGCTGTTTCTTTTGCTCATAAAATAATAGGTTGTTAATTTAATAGATCCCTAATAAGCAGTGAAAACAGCTCAGCATTTTAAATAAACAGGTGCTTTCATTCTTTTTATACCCCCACAAACAACTTTTTTTTTGGGGGGGGTATACTGGAATCACCCTGTCCGTCCGTCTGTCTGTCCATATGATTGTAAGCGCAACTCCTCCTTAACGGCTGGACCGATTCTGATGAAACTTTACACAGTTGCAGTACACAACCGGAGGATGTGCATATATTAAGATTATCCTGGTCCGAAATTTATCTGTCTGTCCATACATGTTTTTTGTTCTTTAGATTTCAGATTCTGACGATTCTTTACCAGTAGATATTGAAACACAAGTACACAACCGGAGGATGTGCATATATTAAGATTATCCTGGTCCGAAATTTATCTGTCTGTCCATACATGTTTTTTGTTCTTTAGATTTCAGATTCTGACGATTCTTTACCAGTAGATATTGAAACACAAGAACTTGCTAGGGTAAGTTTATCATATATTATTTCTTCACATGGTGGTAGATCTGTTCTTTCTTCACAAGGTGGTGGCTTGTTCTTAGAACCAGCAGATAGTTTGCAGTTAACGCCTATGACAGCATTGCCTAGCTTTACACTGAATACAGAAACTTTAGATTTATCCCAGAAACATACAGAATCAGACACAGGACTGCAGACATTTTCAGCTGACCAGTGGATTATTGATTGTAGTTTACAGTTATCACCTATGACCCAGCTGCCTATTTATGATACATTATCAGACACAGTTGAACCACCTGAAAAAAAGTTAAGATTAAACTCAGAAAGTGAAACAGCTCCAGAAATACCCGGTATTGGGACACAAACAGTGTCAACTGGCCCTGTGTCTTTGAGAAGTAGTAATATTTTCACAGGTGAGATACTAGTTTGTGATGAAGTAAATGAGAAAGGAGTACAGACATTTATTTCTGGGGAACAGCTTATTGAAAACATTTTTACTGATTAGATTTATATTTCACTATGAGTTTTCTTGAAAAGTTTCGTATTGAAAGTAAAAGTTTGATTGATATCAGTTAGTTACCGAAAATAGATGTGAAAAACTTCACAAATGGTCTTGCCACAGATTTACATACATTTGCTGTTGTAAATGGATTATTTTTGTCAGATTATTTTTGTAAATGGTTGTCTGCACTGACTGGTTTGATGCTAGATGAGATTAATAAAACTGCTGTACTGTCGAAAGTAAACAGAACACTTAAGTCAATGAAAGGTAAAAGAGGGGCTTCAAAGGATGCTTATTTAGAAGAAATATTTATTATACCTGTTCAAACACCATCTGGTAAGACTAGTAGTGAGGATCATGTAAAATCAGAATTGTTAAAAGAAGCCTTCCAAGAAGTAGATCTGCACATATACAGTTAGAAGATTCGAGGACAAAACTTCAAGAAAGGAGAGAAAGTGTTTGTAAAGTTAGAGAAACCACAAAACAATTAAAACGTAAGTTAGATAGAAAGGAAACATCACTTGAAGCAAAAAAAGTCAAATTAGAATCATTGGAGAAATCTAAGAAAACACTTTTGGGACAAAATGAAGTTAAATCAAAAGAAATTATCCTGTTAAAGGGTGCTTTAGCCAAGTCCAGAGTAACTTATAAAACTATCCGATATACACTGAATAATGTGCGAGCTAATGAAAATCAGTTAAAGTGGCAAGTAAAGTTGAAAGGACAAGAAAGTGATTTGTATAAAGAGAGGCTAACTGAAAATGAAGAAAAAGTGAATAGAGCAAAAGATACTGAAAAACAATTAAAGGAAGCAAATGAAAATGTTGATTATTTGAGTACATTGTTAGAGGACACACCTGATGTTGCGCTGTATGATAATGACAAAAATAAGTTTAACCTTGCAACTGTCGAATGTGTAATGAATTTGACAGATTTAAAAGTTCCTGTTGAAAGGGTGGGAGAAGTCATTAAAACTGTTTCATCACTGTTAGGAAAAAATGTTGACAGAGTGCCATCTGCTACAACTGTTAACCGGATCGTTGACAGCAAGTTAGCCATTGCACAGAAACAGATAGCTAGTGTGTTAACAGACAAACCCAATACTACTTTATATACTGATGAAACCAGAAAGTATGGCAAGTCAATGCAAACATACTTGCTTACAGATGAAGAGCAAAACTCTTATATTATAGGTCTTAGGGAAATGGTTGACAAAAGTGGCCAAAGTACACTAGATACACTGAAAGATATACTTACTGATATATCCACTTACTGTTATCACAAGGAGAGAGAAAATGACATGGATGCAGGGTACAACATACTTGCTAACATTAGAGACACGATGTCAGACAGGGCATCAACCGAGAAACGTTTTAATGTGTTACTTGAACAATACCGCAAGGAAGTGTTACCACATGTTTATGACGGATGGGCTGATTTAAATGATTTAGAAAGAGAAAAACTCACACACATTTCCACCAAATGGTTTTGGAGACTGTTTCACTTCCATCAGACGATGGTTGATACAATTCATCATTTTTAAGCCAACCATCGACACTTCATCTATAAATATGAGGCTCACATTGCCTATTTCATTCCGTAAGGTATTCAGTGAGCCAGATGATAAAGATTTAGGCTCCAGCTTTTGATTAGGTGGAATTTTTATAGCGCTATGAATGGTAGTACCTCTAATATGGTAGGCGGCTTTGCCAGTAGGAGCAAGAAGTAGTATTTTTCGTGCTGTAAAACTTTCTCCTTCCTTTTTGTTCAGATGCTTCAGAGCTGTCTCGTATAATGCTGTTGTCACAAAACTTTTCCCTACTCCTGCCCCTCCACTAAGAAATTTAAATACAGGCTCGGTAGATGTCTTAAGATGGTGAATTATATCATAGACAAAATCTATCTGTGTCTTTTTGAGTTTCCGCATGTGTTCCCTGTAATCTTCATCTGACATTTCATTGTATGAGTGAAGATCCTCCTCTACATTTGAGATAGGGAGCCCCATGTCCTGTGATATATCATAGTCTTCAATACCTGCATCAACAGGTGGAGAACGATCATGAAAATCCTGAGCTTCCTCATGTTCAGTCACTGGAGCAAGCTGGTCCCAAGCATCATCCATATCTTCTAACTCCTGTACTAGTCTAGCTGCTTCATCTACAGCCTCTGCAAAAGGTTCGAATGTCTGTCTGGTTTTGGTTATCTCTTCCTTTAGGACCTGATATCTGTCATGGTGAGATGTACTTTCTGCTTTCCACATATTTCACAGTTGACTGCCCTGCGGGTCACTTTCCAGCGATTTGATCTAGAAGCTCCATTACCTTTCTTACGCAATCTTGATTTGGTCTCATAGTATCGCATGATTTGTTTCATCACATTACCTGTCCCATGCACTGACTGCAATAGCTTTGCATTTGAATCTTCAAATGGAAAGCAACTCCATGCCCAAATTGGTCCCCAGAGTCTAACATACCAAATTAAATGTGCACACGCGTTATGAACATTCAGACCGAATGAACCGGAACCATAAAGCTCATGAAATGTAGAATAGAAGTTTTCCAGATGATGGGCTGCCTATTCTAATTTATGTGATGGTATGTTATCACCTAGAAAGATGTACACAGCTTCAGACAAGCATGCCCAATGTTGTAAATAAGCTAATGGCAAAATACCGCACAAGCAAGGTATGGAATAAAACAGTAACAATGCGTGGCAATCTCTCTTTACAAAGTGGTGGTTTAATCTTTGCAATCCGCTCAGATATTTTGTTTATATTTTTACCAATGAAATATGGCTTTCCACTTTCTGATGATGATAGCAATTTTGAAAGCAAAGTTTTAGTTATTCCTAAAAGAATACAGTGCATATAATCAGGAACGGTTCCTCTTACCATATCATATGTTTTAATCTCAGGAAGACCAGAAACACCTTTGAAGCCCTTAACACGTTTCTTGTCAGTTCCATGTTGCATATCTACTTTGATTGACTCATGATTTCTCACCGGAAAACTCGACTCTACATTCCTGTTTGGGTAACAATGTGATGTTTCTTTACCTTGTTTAACCCGCATACCTGGATCTTCACATGTAATACATCCTTCTTTTCCGTTAAAGTATGTCATATTTAAAATACTAGCTTTAGCAGGAAGGTCAAACACACCACAAAGAACACCAAGTTTAACTGTAACTAATTTTCCATTTAGTTCAAAAAATGGCTTAAATGGTGGCTTGCCTTTTCCTGCCCAATTCCTATAAGCAGCATGTTTTCTCTAGCAAATCTTAAAGCGGGACTAAGTTCATTTATTGCTAAGAATATGGGCCATAACTCTACTTTAGAAGATGCATATAAGTTGACACCATCAGTATTAATTATCCCACTTAAGCCGTATGGACTTCTTAGATAACTATCTTCCGTATGAAGCATTTCTGCAAAAAAAAATTCAAATCAAGCCAGTACTTTTGGACAAGAAGATTTTTAAAGTTTTGGCAATTTCCCCCCTTTTCTGATCCCGCGGCAACCAAAGTTCTACTTGGAATTAAATTCTTTAACCAACTTTAAAAGAGGACCACCTAAGGATTTGTTTGTTTGTTTGTTTGGAGTTTAACGCCGCTTTCAACAGCTTTGGTCATATCACGGCGGTCAGTGCACCTACCCATGTTTTCCTGGCTTTCCTACACCAGTACTTACACAACATTCTTTCGAAGCCACTGACTACTTTCTCACATAGATCAGAGTTAAGAGGCGATGGAAAAATCGCCCGAAAGAATGTCGCCGCAACCGGGTATCGAACCCGTGACCTCCAGATCACGAGTCAGATACGCTACCAATTGAGCTACCCGGCCGGGCTACCACCTAAGGAACATTCATGTGAAGTTATTTTGAAATCAGTATTGGTTTAGTAGAAGTAATTTGTAGGAAATTCTTAACAGAATGAATGAATGAATGAATGGTGTTTTAAGGCCCGTCGACAACTGAGGTCATTTTGGGCGCTTAACAATTTACTTACTGTAAATGATTAAATAATTAAAATTGAAATATAACTAACCAGTTTATTAGACAAAACAATCAAACATGATGTATGCGATACTTAACATTAATATAAAACGACATGTAAGCCAATGTAAAACAGAATTTAGGCAAACAAGCCAAACACTACTATGTAATACTTAACATAAAGATAAACAATATTTGAGAAAATGTGGAACAGGATCTGTAAAAGTAATGCATGTGCAAAAGCACGATTTAAGAAATAATCATATCTTATTAAAAATATTAATTTCACATGATACATGACAAGATCACTGAGAGTGTTACCCATAAAGGGTAACATGATACAGCTAAGAGACAGGTTAAAAGCCTGTCTCGAAATTATAGAATTATATTGTTGATTATGAAAATAAAATTTAAACAAGAGGCCCAAGAGGGCCGGTATCGCTCCACGGCCATAAGGCAAAAATCAAATCCCCAAACAGCCCTGCCCTCTAGTGGCCATATTTTTTAACAACCACCATGGCTTAAAGGAATCTTGTAGAGTGTCACCCAAGGAATGTTTCTGCAAAATTATTTGAAAATCGGCCTGACACTTTCGGAGGAGAGGATATTTTAAGTTTTCACCATAGCCATATAAGGCAAAATAGCCCCACCCCATGGCGGCCATATTTTTCGACCAATCAACATGGCTTGAAGGAATCTGATAGAGGGTCACCCAATGAACATTTCTACAAAATTATTTGAAAATCGGCTGAACACTTTCATAGAAGAAGATTTTTTTAAGTTTACACTATAGCTATATAAGGCAAAATAGCCCCGACCCTGGCGGCCATGTTTTTCCACCAATCAACATTTCTTGAAGGAATCTAATAAAGGGTCACCCAAGGAACATTTCTACAAAATTATTTGAAAATCAGCCAGACACTTTCGGAGGAGAAGATTTTTTAAGTTCTCTCTTTAGCCGTATAAGGCAAAATAGCCCCGCCCTCTGGCGGCCATGTTTTTTAACCAATCAACATGGCTTGAAGGAATCTGATTGAGGGTCACCCAAGGAACATTTCTACAAAATTATTTGTAAATCTGCTCAACACTTTCAGAGAAGAAGATTTTTTAAGTTTTCACTTTGGTCATATAAGGCAAAATAGCCCCGCCCTCTGGCGACCATGTTTTTCGACCAATCAACATTTCTTGAAGGAATCTAATAAAGGGTCACCAAAGGAACATTTCTACAAAATAATTTAAAAATCAGCCGGACACTTTCGGAGGAGAAGATTTTTTTAATTCTCTCTTTAGCCGTATAAGGCAAAAACGCCCCGCCCTCCGGCGGCCATGTTTTTTTACCAATCAACATGGCTTGAAGGAATCTGGTAGAGGGTCACCCAAGTAACATTTCTACAAAATTATTTGAAAATCTGCTCAACACTTTCAGAGAAGAAGATTTTTTAAGTTTTCACTATGGTCATATAAGGCAAAATAGCCCCGCCCTCTGGCGACCATGTTTTTCGACCAATCAACATTTCTTGAAGGAATCTAATAAAGGGTCACCCAAGGAACATTTCTACAAAATTATTTGAAAATCGGCCTGACACTTTCAGAGAAGATTTTTTAAGTTTTCACTATTTTTTTCTTTTGGTTGCCATGGAAACCAGAATTATGGATGGATCAAAAAAAATTGAAGGAATTTATGAGAGGACATTGAGAGGATGCTTCCTATGAAGTTTCAACCAAATTGGCCAAGTGGTTAGTGAGAAGAAGTCGTTTAAAGGAAAAAGTAAACGCACGCACGCACGACGGACAATTCGCCATGACATAAGCTCGACTGGCTTTCAGCCAGTGGAGCTAAAAAACCAAAACAAGAGGGCCATGATGGCCCTGGAATCGCTCACCTAATATTTTTTTTCACTTTAGCTATATAAGCCCCACCCCCTGGCAGCCATAGTTTCCGACCAATCAACTTGGATTGAAGGAATCTGATAGAGGGTCACCCTAGGAACATTTCTACAAAATTATTTGAAAATCGGCCAGACACTTTTGGAGGAGAACATGTTTTAAGTTTTCACTATAGCCATATAAGGCAAAATAGCCCTGCCCACTGGCGGCCATGTTTTTTTACCAATCAACATGGCTTGAAGGAATCTGAAAGTGGGTCATCCAAGGAACATTTCTACAAAATTATTTGAAAATCGGTCTGACACTTTCGGAGAAGAAGATTTTTTAAGTTTTCACTATAGCCATATAAGGCAAAATAGCCCCGCCTATAGAGTTCCTCAATCTCCTCGTTGTAGCATTATTTGGGTAGAATTTGATGATAATTCTATAGGAAAAGCATGGCGCAATAAATACCAACATTTGTATATAGTTGAGATTTCTTCAAAATGGACACCGATTTTCGAGACCTGTCGGAAATTCTGTTTTAAATACTTTAAAAGTTACTTAATCATACGGCGACAGTTTCCACTCTATTTATCAGCTGGCAAGACTATACACAAGGCACATGGATCTACTATGAAGGAAGCAGTGATGCATTTTGGAAATAGAAAGATTGACCATATTCATTATGTTGGTCTTAGTAGAGTCAGCAGTTTGTCTGGTGTTCACATTTCCGAGTTCAATGAGTCAAAACTATGGGTTTCGTCAAGTGTTGAAACTGAAATGGAAAGATTAAGAACAGGCAGTATTATTGAAGACATTCCACTGAGTCTGACTTGTTTGGATCCATCAGTTACTAAAGTATGCTTTCATAACTGTAGGTCATTAAAAAGGCATATCAAAAGTTTCAAACAAGAAAGTAACCTAATATCTGCAGACATTATTGGTTTAGTGGAGACAAGGCTATGGGGATCAGTTGGAGAGCAGTTTGTCATTGATGGCTTTGAAACAATCATTGCAACAGCTGAACAAGCTGCACATGAGTTAGCTATCTACTACAGGAGTGCAATGAATATTGAACATTTGTTTTGTGGGACAGTTTCAGGTATAGAATACAGCCTTATAGGCATTAGCAAAAAACTTGTCCTTGGTTTTGTATATTGTCCACCAAAAAAAGCACTTGTTTCAAATATATCTCTGTTCTTGGCTGCAGTGTCTTCTACTGTTTCAAAGTATGTTAATGGACCAGACAGTAATATTGTGTTATTAGGTGACTTTAATTTTGACTACAGAACAAACAAATCTTTTCAACCAATTTTCTTTCAGACATTGAAATTAAGCCAACTGATTACATCCATCACTACGGATTATGATTCATGTATTGATCATATATACTCAAATATGAAAGATGAAAATGTGAATTCATTTGGTACTTTGGAATCCTACTACTCTGACCATAAACCTGTTTTTATAGCATTTACACTGACATGAAATGCCTTGAAAGTCTGCATCCAGAATATTTTTAAATCCAATGTGCTATTCATTTCTGTTAAGGAGAATAATTCATTTCAAGGTATATGATGTTCAGCAATGTTTAACCCTTTTCTTGGTATATACGCTTTTTTATGCCTCTGCAATATTTATACGAGGGTATAAGGTTTTACAGTTGTCTACTTCACATATATATGTGATTGAGAGTTATAAAATGTTCCTCTTCTGTTCTGTTTTAGATGGCAAGCACAAGTACTGGTTTCAAAGGCAAAGGTCCTTACAACAAATCCTTGAAGGCAAAAGTTGTTGCGGTAGAAGAAAGCCCCAAACAGTACAAAGGAAATGATGGTACTGACAAGTCGTCGTTAACCAGTGCCATCAGTGATGGGGAAACTGTAATGAAGGTTGTTTGTTACAATGCAACGACATTTGCAAAGTTTAAGGTAAGAATGAGTTTTAATTTAATAAAGCAAACTGGAAACTAGTTTTTCATGATTTTTTTTACCTCACCTGAGTGCAACTTAGTTTTTCAGCCTTTTGTTATCACTCACTGTACATCCCTGACTGTTAACACTTTCTTACCATATACTTAGCAAAGGTACAACTTTCAAGATATCTTCATAGGAATGTTCCTTAGATGTTCCTTTTAAAGTTATTGAACCATTTCCCTTGTACGAAAATTCTGCAGCAGACACTTTTGAACATATTTTGTCAAAACATGGAATATTTCTATAATTGAATAGATAATCTGAGACAAAAAATGGAAAACATTGTGGCAAAAGGAAAATTGTTTTGTGCAATTTCTACTTTTGCCACTGTTTACAAAGAGATGTCTGCTGCATAGACATCAGAGCGCGTCTGTTTTAGGGAAAGGGTTAAAGTAGTCAATACAAAGTAGTACTTTGGTTGCTGTAGCATCAGAAAAGGAGACATTTGCAATCATTTAATAAATCTGTCGCAGTATTAGTCCTAAATTACTTTTAATTTGAAAACTATTTGTAAAAATATTATTTTTAGGGTCCTCTTTTGATGTTCTTGTGTAGATGTCTAGAAAGACTTCTTTTTCTTTTTTGGTTTTATTTGTAAATAACCTCCCTGACCATACAATTATTTGTTAGCACTGTTCCATATGTAACCTTGAAAGAATCTTCCAGGCTTTACTGAAAAACATGATTGCCAGGTAGTATAAGTAAAGGGGAACATTATGAAAAACATGATTGCCAGGTAGTATAAGTAAAGGGGAACATGACAAATGCTTTTGCTCTATTAACCTGCTATTATGATAAATTTGCAAAGATGTTTTTAGATGAGAGTCTACATCAATATGTGTTCATCCTGAAAACACACTTGAAAAACAAAAGGTTTAAATTGATGATACAGAACATGTTTCCTTTTTTCAGGTTGGGAATACTCTCGTCCTGAGAGAAGTTATCAAGAAGACGGACGATTCAGGACAACTTATTGTTGTTACAAAGAATAGTAATGTGTTGATTTCTGCACCTATTGAAGTGCCAGAGGAGCATGTTCTCCAGGGGGGAAATAGAATAAAGCCTGAGCCTTCCGAATATGTCGAAATCACAAAAGCATTGGGTTCCCCTTTAAACAAGTAACTGTAGGATTGCAAGCAATACCATAATCCCCTACCGGTTTGCACGTTTTGACTTATTAATATTCTAAGTCCAAAAAGGGGCATAACTCATAAAAAAATTGACGAAATCGTTTTTACACAATGATTAGTATAGTCAACTGCTGAAAGCCTCTGTATATGGAGAAGTGTTGATTTGTCTGAGCAATTTGTGATTAGTCCAAATTATTTTGATTTCATATATATGGTTGCCAAGGACATAACAGTTTTCTTTATATGTATATATAGTGAAAACTGAAAATTCTACAATACGTATTTACCCATTTTAAAGAAAAATGGAATATGTGTTCCTTGTCACCTTCTTCAAAGATAATTCAATATATGCCAATCCTTGAAAAACATGGTCACTTTTTTTTCCTTATATGTACGTATAAGTAAAATATTTGAATGTTTTTAGTTATAACTTGAAAATTCTTCACGTACAAAAGTACCATTTTTGGGGTTTTCTTTTGACTATTGTATGTGCTTTTATTTCAATTATAATTCAGTCACTTATGCATAATATCTAGTCTTATTTAATAACTAATGCATAATATCTAGTCGATCATTGTCAACTTCAATTTCATGCACTTATGCATAATATCTAGTCTTATTTAATAACTAATGCATAATATCTAGTCGATCATTGTCAACTTCAATTTCATGCCCTTTCCTCTGACCGGTTGACAATTCTGCAGCAGAAAACTTTAAACATATTTTGTCAACACGTAAAAGATCTCCATAATTAAGTATGAAATGGTTGTCAAGGGCATAAAAGTTTTCTTTATACGTATACATAAGGAAAACATAAAAACGTAACAATACATACTTGCCAATTTTAAAGAAAAATTGAAACATTCCTTGGAGACCTTCTACAATGAATGTTCAAAATATTCCAATCCTTGAAAAACATGGTCACTTAGTTTCCTTATATGTACGTATAAGGAAAATATTTAAATGTTTTGGGTTAAAACTTTTAAAATCTTCAAGTTTAAATTTTGGTTGCTTCAAATAACTATTGTATGCTTTTATTTCACTTGTACGAATTATTCAAAGCCATCAACATGTAACAAAATGAGAAATTACTCGTGATGAGAAATTTCCATTTTGTTAGAACTTAAAATCTTTCAAGTTTAAATTTTGGTTGCTTCAAATAACTATTGTATGCTTTTAAATCACTTGTGCGAATTATTCAAAGCCATCAACATGTGACAAAATGACAAATTCCACTTGATGAGAAATTTCTATTTTGTTACAATGTTTTCGAATATCGTCTGCTGTTGATATTGAAATACTACACTTTTTACTACCTCTTATTATATTGAAGCCTTATTCTAACAATGTTTCAAATATGTTGATACTTGTTCAATAAATATATTTTTAGGAAATGTGCCTCATGCTTTTATTTATACTGATAAATTTGCGCAAATCGGTGCCATTTGACCTTCGACCTGATTTTGTATGGTTTACACCCATCTTCTTTTTTTTTAGCTCACCTGAGCTTTGCTCAAGGTGAGTTATTGTGATCCCCTGATGTCCGTCGTGCGTCATCTGTCAATTTGGATGGAACTTCACAGGAAGCATCCTCTCAATGGCCTCACCAGAATTCCTTCAATTTTTTGGGGGGGCCATCATGGCCCCCTTGTTCAATTTATACGTACATTTTCGTGTTATTTATCATGAAAACGCAGTAAGTGTACAAACATCTGAACCCAAACAAATTCAGTGCCTTCAGCGCTTTGATTTATTTGGTCATCGAATCCCTTGGGAATACGATCGGATGCAACCACTTTACTTGAACTTTTGTTTTTATTTGGTCTCGGACTCTTTTGAGTTTGTTTTGAGCTAGAAGTTGATGTTTTGGGGCTGGACTTTTTATTTTCAGTGACAACTTTAATTTGTTCAATAACTTTAAGAGGTTCGGCAACTGTATTAACTTCAATAACTTTAATGGGTTCGGTTTGAACAGCTACATCAGTCTGGGTGATAGCATCTTTTTTTTCCACGGGCTTAGAAGAGTTGTTTTTTGTGACATTAGCATATGAAACGGTCAAATTAAATCGGGTTTCATAAATTTGCTTCGCCTCAGGAAAAGAAAGACCTTCTTTGCATTTGATGGTAACAATCTCCTTCTCCCGTTTCCACACAAGGCAGGAGCGGGAGGTAGAATAATGCTCACCACCACAGTTTGAACATTTAAGTGTATTTTTACATTCATTTACATCTGCATCATGTTCTGAACATAATGCAGTGCAACGACGGCAAACCTTTTCTTCTGTAGTTTTTCGGCATTTTGATTCATGATGGCCATACTTATAACAAGTGTAACATTGCAATGGGTTAGGGATGTATAAGTCAACAGGGACATTCAAGTATCCAACGTTAAGGGATCTTGGCAAAATAGCTGTGTTGAATGTTAGCACCAAGGTGTTTGTTTGTATCTTGACACAGTTGGTCGGCCAGTTCAGAAGCAATTCCCTCCTCAAAAACCCCTGCAAGATCTGGGCATCTTATAATTCCTTTTGAAGTATTGAGAGTAATATGGGCGGAGCATTTTGCAGAGATATTGGAAAAGGTTTTTAATTTTAAAAGATTGTCGGCATGTGCTTTCTTCTCAACTTCAATGAGGAGAGCACCTGATTTTAATTTTTTGACAGACTTTGGTGAACCAGCAAGAGAAAGAAGGCATTTCTGGATGACGAAAGGTGAAAGGGTAGATAAAGGCTGTTCAGTTAAATTTGATTCTATCAATAGAAAGCGGGATTGATGGATTTGAAGCGTTGCCATTAGGTTTGTCGATATCGGAGTCCGAGTCCATTTGAGTACGTGTGCGTTTTTTGGTTTGAAGATCCATGTTTAAGTTTTTTTTATTTCGTCAACCGCGGCCCCCACCCGCCACAGAGTCCAACAAGGGAACACGATATATGGAGCGGAAATCCAGCTCCTCGTGTCAGGGGTACACAGATGGTATACTTAGATACCGCGAATAAGTTAGCGCGACAAGGAAGAACATGGATGTGTCCCCCAGATCGGGGATTCGCCATGCAAGTCAGTGTCCCGACCAAAACATCCGCGCTACCCAATTAGCCCATTAAAGACGAGGCACAATAACTTGTAAACTTTATGCAAATTAAATATGACACATATAATATAAAGTTGGTGTATATGAAATGAAAGAAACGATCGGATGGAATATTTTCAAGTGAAAAAGAACAAAACTTATACGTAGATACATGCACAGATATTTATGACATTTGAACACCATTACAGTTAACATACATGTATTTGTAAGAAAAGAAAAAGTGTGCCTAAATATAATATATGACCAGCCGTTTGCACTAGACCGGGCCCATCTAGGCTCCCGTTTACACCGAAGCAGAGGCCAAAGCAGTGTGTTGGAAAGCCGGAGATCCCTGCGCTTCCCTCAACTGCCAGGATCTCTGAACATTTTAATGCGTTTCACCTTGACAATTTAAATTGTTCAGTAATTTCTTCAGTTGTTTTAAAATTTATTTCCAAGTTCCCTGCATCTTAAAACACCCTTTCATGAATTTCGGAAAGGGTGAGCATATAGGTTGACAGGTACTTCGAGATTTTCTGATTGTATTTTTTGGAAGAAATTTCAACAAGTAAAGTATCGTCTTTTAAACTTTTTACTGATTTTGGCGTTCCAATGATACATGACAATTGTTTCTCAATCACACATGGAGAGAGCGTTGTAATGGTTTGATGTTAATCAGTAGAATTAATAACTAAAAAGCTTGGGAAAGTAGAACTAATCATCTGAAACATCTGATAGGGTACGCTTGGCTTTTTTGGGGTTGGCCATGTTAGTTTTGATAGTTTCATCGGTGGTGTCCTTCACCCGCCACGGAGCCCAACAAGGAGACACATTCCGGGGACATCCATCTCGGTATACGCCAAAGTTACACCACCGGCATACTCGTCTAGAACAGACTAAATAGAGCAACTGATATTTAATGTGGTATCCGACCAAGCATGGACTGCCACTGCCTTCTGATACACCTTGTCTCAAACGTAAACGGGTACAAATAATTATGAAATAATATCTTTCGTAAAAAGTTAATATAACGATAAAGAAAACGTAAAGGGTATCAGGGCTAAACATGACCAGCCGATTGGTCAGGGCGGACCTTCCTGACCTCCCGTTTAACCCAACTCAAGGCCAAAGCAGTGTATTGTAGAATCGGGGTTCAAAATTTGTCAACTCCGAGCCTACTCAACTACCAGGATCCCATCATCAGGTGACACGGGTTGCAGCTCACGGCAAACGAGCAGGCACAGTGGTGGATTTCTACCACACGGTAGTCAGACAGCTGGGCTATTTCTAACACCCCGCCCAGCTGGTTTAAATGAAAGGTTTTGATGTACTCTATCATTTGATAACCTAAAACAAACAAGAGGGCCATGGATCGCTCACCTGATTATTTTTTTTCACTTTAGCCACATAAGCCCCGCCCCCTGGCGGCCATAGTTTTTGACCAATCAATATGGCTTGAAGAAATCTGATAGAGGGTCTGATAGAGAGGGTCACCCTAGCAATATTTCTACAAATATATTTGAAAATCGGCTAAACACTTTCGGATAAGATTTTTTAAGTTTTCACTAAAGCCATATAAGGCAAAATAGCCACGTCCTGTGGCGGCCATGTTTTTCGACTAATCAACATGGTTTTAAGGAATCTGATAGAGGGTCACCTAAGGAACATTTCTACAAAATTATTTGAAAATCGGCCTGACACTTTCAGAGTAGAAGATTTTTTAAGTTGTCACTAGAGCCATATAAGGCAAAATAGCCCCGCCCCCTAGCGGCCATGTTTTTCGACCAATCAACATGGTTTTAAGGAATCTAATAGAGGGTCACCTAAGGAACATTTCTACAAAATTATTTGAAAATCGGCCTGACACTTTCAGGAGAAGATTTTTTAAGTTTTCACTATAGCCATATAAGGTAAAATATTCCCCCCCCCCCCTGGCGGCCATGTTTTTCGACCAATCAATATGGCTTGAAGGAATCGGATAGAGGGGTCATCCAAGGAACATTTCTACAAAATCACACGTTACAAACAGCGTTCAGACGGGCAATACCGCAGCCACTATATACTGGAAAAACATCATTGTTTTTTAATACAAATAGTTTATCTATTGTGAAAATATCGAAAGATTAAATTAACTATGGAAAACGGTAGGTCCTTGTCTGTTTTATCTAAAGAAAAAATTAAATTTTGTTTACATATTTCATTTCTAACTTTATAAAGTGCTAAGTAATTGAATTCCTATTTCTACATATACAGTTAAAGAAGTGTATTTATATTCGATTAAATTTTGTTTACATATTTCATTTCTAACTTTATAAAGTGTTAAGTAATTGAATTCCTATTCTACATATACAGTTAAAGAAGTGTTCATATTCGATTTAACTGTCTCGAGAAACGTCAACATTTTCTAAATATGCAGTTAAAGAAGGGTGCATATTTTGTTAAACAGTCCAACAGTCCTGAATAAGTGTCAATATTTACTACGAATTTAATTGACCGTATAAAGGAGTGTATTCTACGCGCCAAAAGAAAATCTGATAGAGGGTCATCCAAGGAACATTTCTACAAAATCACACGTTACAAACAGCGTTCAGACAGGCAATACCGCAGCCACTATATACTGGAAAAACATCATTGTTTTTTAATACAAATAGTTTATCTTTTGTGAAAATATCGAAAGATTAAATTAACTATGGAAAACAGAGCACAAAACGGTAGGTCCTTGTCAATTTTATCTAAAGAAAAAATTAAATTTTGTTTACATATTTCATTTCTAACATTATAAAGTGCTAAGTAATTGAATTCCTATTTCTACATATACAGTTAAAGAAGTGTTCATTTTCGATTTAACTGTCTCGAGAAACGTCAACATTTTCTAAATATGCAGTTAAAGAAGGGTGCATATTTTGTTAAACAGTCCAACAGTCCTGAATGGACAAGTGTCAATATTTACTACGAATTTAATTGACCGTATAAAGGAGAGTGTATTCTACGCGCCAAAAGAAAATCTGATAGAGGGTCATCCAAGGAACATTTCTACAAAATCACACGTTACAAACAGCGTTCAGACAGGCAATACCGCAGCCACTATATACTGGAAAAACATCATTGTTTTTTAATACAAATAGTAGGTCCTTGTCTGTTTTATCTAAAGAAAAAATTAAATTTTGTCTACATATTTCATTTCTAACTTTATAAAGTGCTAAGTAATTGAATTCCTATTTCTACATATACAGTTAAAGAAGTGTTCATATTCGATTTAACTGTCTCGAGAAACGTCAACATTTTCTAAATATGCAGTTAAAGAAGGGTGCATATTTTGTTAAACAGTCCAACAGTCCTGAATGGACAAGTGTCAATATTTACTACGAATTTAATTGACCGTATAAAGGAGAGTGTATTCTACGCGCCAAAAGAAAATCTGATAGAGGGTCATCCAAGGAACATTTCTACAAAATCACACGTTACAAACAGGGTTCAGACAGGCAATACCGCAGCCACTATATACTGGAAAAACATCATTGTTTTTTAATACAAATAGTTTATCTATTGTGAAAATATCGAAAGATTAAATTAACTATGGAAAACAGAGCACAAAACGGTAGGTCCTTGTCTGTTTTATCTAAAGAAAAAATTAAATTTTGTTTACATATTTCATTTCTTACTTTATAAAGTGCTAAGTAATTGAATTCCCATTTCTACATATACAGTTAAAGAAGTGTTCATATTCGATTTAACTGTCTCGAGAAACGTCAACATTTTCTAATATGCAGTTCAAGAAGGTTGCATATTTTGTTAAACAGTCCAACAGTCCTGAATGGACAAGTGTCAATATTTACTACGAATTTAATTGACCGTATAAAGGAGAGTGTATTCTACGCGCCAAAAGAAAATCTGATAGAGGGTCATCCAAGGAACATTTCTACAAAATCACACGTTACAAACAGGGTTCAGACAGGCAATACCGCAGCCACTATATACTGGAAAAACATCATTGTTTTTTAATACAAATAGTTTATCTATTGTGAAAATATCGAAAGATTAAATTAACTATGGAAAACAGAGCACAAAACGGTAGGTCCTTGTCTGTTTTATCTAAAGAAAAAATTAAATTTTGTTTACATATTTCATTTCTAACTTTATAAAGTGCTAAGTAATTGAATTCCCATTTCTACATATACAGTTAAAGAAGTGTTCATATTCGATTTAACTGTCTCGAGAAACGTCAACATTTTCTAATATGCAGTTCAAGAAGGTTGCATATTTTGTTAAACAGTCCAACAGTCCTGAATGGACAAGTGTCAATATTTACTACGAATTTAATTGACCGTATAAAGGAGAGTGTATTCTACGCGCCAAAAGAAAATCGTCCATTATTGTAAACGGACAGGTAAAAGGGAATTGTACATTATGAAGCTTAGCGAAATGCTCCTTTGTGTGTTAGGGTTTTAACCCGCTTTCAACATTAAGTCAATTATCAATTATCAGCTACAACTCATCTTGATCACAGAGGATTCCTCGGTGTATTAAAAGCAAAATATTATCGTCTGCTTTTAAATTCAGCTATTCTTACAATTTAGACGTGTGATCGCTCCTTAACACATCTGTAATTTCATTTCAGATACAAGTGATTACACTAGAATGTTGGCACCTCATGAAGAACAAAAGGAGATGCCTCTGCCAATAATATATATGTTAACGCAGATGATAACACACCTCATTTCAATCCCCTTGAATACTGCAATCAGACGTTTAAGAAAAATGGGGATTGGACAGTTTAGAGTGAAAGACGTTTTAGTAGTGATGTCCACGGAGGAAACAGAACGCCCAGTCACAACCTATTTGTTTCAAACTTTTGAATATGGGAGCAATCAGTTTAGTTACTGTTAAAGAGAGGCACCTTTATTTCGGAATTTCTGGATCTGTAGCTAAGGTAGCATGTGAAAATTTAACATATCAAGTGTTAAATGTTTTAATACCCCACATCAGTGTAAGGCAGACTCCTTATAATCAACTTATAATTCATTTCAGTGAAAAGGAACGTTTAGACACTTGTGCACAAACTGTTATTTCGACAAAAACTAACACGGCTATTATTGAAATATTTCGAAAGAATATCAAATCGGAACTTAATTTAATCAGTACATTAATACATGAATTAGGCCATTTCTTTTCGAGTTTTAATGCCGAACACGGGGATGAATTGTATAGTAACGTATGCTACCTTGCTGCGATTCTACATGAAACGCATAAACAGTATTTGGGCAGAATTCTACCAATTTTAGACACCATCTTGACTGTTGCGAAATACAGTGGATAATTACCTCATTAGGTCAGAATTTTTGCCAAATTTGAAATAATTGTATCTGCTGGGACGTTTAACTTCTTTATACAGATAACAAACAGATTGCTCTCAAATTCAAAATATTTTAAACATGTTATTATTTTCTTTATCATTTGTTATTCTTTTTAAATCATATATGTTTAAAACAAACTAAAATGACTTACTTGTTTTCTTATGTTCGTTCAGTTGCATTCAGCACAATCCTGGTTGAAGTTTTATTTAACATTACGATGGTGCCGTATTTATAATGTTTTACAGTCCCTCGGTTCCATTGTTTCATCATGCTTTGTTACACACCCAGCTGTCGATATTAGCGCAATTTTGAGACAAATACAGCTGCTAACAAAGGCATGTGCTTCAACTAGTTCTACCATCTGTAGATAGAAGCTCCGACACGGAACATATACATCTGCTCATGGATTACAAAGCCATTTGTTTATGGAAATGTTCCGTCAGCTGTCAATTTCAGCGCCACATTGAGACATAAACAGCTGCTCATGGATTACAAAGCCCTTTGTTTTTTGAAAAAAGTTCCGTCAGCTTTCGATTATACCGCCACATCGTAACATATACATCTACTTTGTCTAGCATTCGCTCGCTTTCTTTGTTTCTGTCTCTCTTTATGTCTGTCTGTCCCCTCTCTATCTCTCTCTGTCTTTCCGTCAGTATCTGTATGTCTCTCTGTCTCGTCTGTCTGTGTCTATGTGTGTGTGATTATACGTCCGTCTCTCTCTCTGTCTGTCTGTCTGTCTCTCACACACTTTCTCTATCTGTCTCTATGTATGTATGTATCTGCCTATATGTGTATATGTCTGTCTGAATGCTCGTTTGTATATTTAGGGGTTTTCTACCGCTTTCAACATTATGCCATTTATATCACGTCGCCAGTTAGTACCGTTAGCTCTCGATTTTAGCGCTCGATCGAGGTACACCTACACTAAAAGGAAAATAACATGTGTTTTGAAATAGCCCCATCAGCTGTCGATGGCATTAGGGGTATTGTTCACGTTCTTCAATTAACAGATGCAGACAATTTCAATTGGCTTTTGTTAGTGTACCTGGTACGTTTCTGATAGAACAGCCTATGGTGTTTGTGAAATAAATAATGGAGCCGTTTACAAAACATCACGTGATAGGACATGCGCATTTCTCATTTTGGCTCTTAATTTCCTAGAGGTAGGACGTACATGTTAAACGTATTAAAATTGTATTGCTTTGCCATACATGTTGACTGTGTGCTTCGGCTCGACTATACGACATACTAAAGGGATATATCATGTCGTATTGATGTCACATGTCAGGTCCCCCGAAACAATGTAGCAAAAGGTTCTGTAGAATTTCTCCGCCATTATTTTCGAGGGTTCCAACAATATACCCGCTAGAAAATGTTGGTAGAAGGCTTGAGACAAATCGTTGGTGGTCTCGCCTGAAGGGTGCTACTGAATACTTTCTCCATTGTTAAAGCGTTCTTGAAATAGATTCGTTGTTTAAAATATGATCCTATGAGGTCATTCAAAAGATGGCCGCCACACATGCGCAGACGTCATATAAAAGTGACTAGGTAAAGAAAATGGCGCCCTCTCTTGTGTCAATCCTTATATGCAAATGAGTTACTATAAATAGTAACTAGGTCAAACTTGTTTACAAGTAAACCGCTGACCTTACTACTAATATTTTATTTATTCAGATTTATATAACAAAACATAACAATGCATTTTTTACATTCTCACTCCGTAAATACCGCCGACAATGGTTAGAAAATCGGAAGTTCTCATCGTACCCTCCGTGTACTGGTCCCAGCATGTCTCAATGGATCGGTCCAACTGTTTATATATATATATAGACATTTTATAAAGAAATGGAGAGAGTATCGGCTGTTTAAACCTTTCCTGCAATATTTCTTCACAAATTATCAATATTCAATGAAATTTACCGACAATGTTAATATATTAATATGAAATATTACCCATCAAAAACATTGTAAGAAAAAGATGAACTCGTAGCCAAGCCACGGTATTTAAACCTTTCCCGCAATATTTCTTCACAAATTAATCAATATTTTATGAAATTTACGGACAATGTTAATAAATACAAAGACCTAATAACACATGTGTTATTGGGTCTTTGATATATATGTATGAAATATTGACCCATCAAAAACATTGTAAGAAAAGGATGAACTCGTAGCCACGGACAGTTTATATATATGACATTTTATAAAGAAATAGAGAGAGTATCGGCTATTTTAACCTTTCCTGCAATATTTCTTCACAAAATATCATTATTCATTGAAAATTATGGACAAAGTTAATATATAGGAAATAACTTAACATTTCTCAAACTAAAAAGGAGACATGCAATCAAATTCATTCATACTTTTTTCCACATAAAATGACGATTTGCAATATGATATATTATAAGCAATGGAGAGATTATCTGCAATTTTAACATTTCCTACAGTATTTCTTTTCAAAATATAATTATTCATTTCAAACTAGATCTAAAGGACAATGTTTGAACTATCGTAATTACATGCATACATTTTAATTGAATTTACATTGTTACAAATATACATTTTAATTGAATTTACGTTGTGTTACAAATATACATTTCAATTGAATTTACGTTGTTACAAACATACATTTATGACATGTAATCAATAAAATTACTAAATCAAACATATTACATAATCAATCATTAACAACCTTCGAACTCTCTTAATTATTCTAACAGTTATAATGTGTGAACAACTATATCTCTTACAAAACAAAAGGTAGGCCGAATATGACTAGGCCGAAAAAGTTGTGGGCCGAATCCGCCCGATACGTAACTTTTACCTAGAAAACTTCTGAATTTGAGAACTATTTCTTTTAATGTTTCGCGTTACAATACGTAATTGTTTAAAAGTACGACAAAACCTGTACTTGCATTTTAATGAGATTTTTACAACTATTGGTAATGGCTGGACAAGTTGAAACGACGCAATATTCCAAGTTAAATTGACTCACATTGAACAAAGACCTAATGTGTTATTAGGTCTTTGCATTGAACGTTCAGTATAAGCGCATTCATCCAAAAAAAATGAGTGACCTTAGAAGGACTCGATATTACAACTAGAACAAAATCATAAACTCGGATTGTTGTTCTTGAGAATTTATCACATAACATTAATAAGTTTGGTGAGGATAGCCTAACCGTTGCACATGTCTTGATTCCCGACCGTCTAAGGTAATATTTGTAAATCTGCCATTTAAAGTTGACCTATTTAGTACGTACTGTGTAAGCGCATTCATCATCAAAAACCGACCTTTCGGCGCGGTGAAGTTTTTGTTCTAACCATTTTGTTTTACATAGCAATTCTCGGACTCTTTCATATTTCATTATACCCTCTATTTCATTCTGACGACGTGAGCTGATCGTAATGACCCTCTATATATGCTAGGTTTAACAAATCTTTCGAAGAATAAAATTACATTTTCCTCCAAAATCAAAGGAAAGTGTTTTTTTAGTGTCACACACATGTCTAGCAAACTAAAGCATCAACTTTGTCCGACATCTGTCGTTATTTCATCGTTATATCGACTACAGGGCTTGTGTTTGATAGTATCATGCTCCCGGAATAAGTTTGTGTATGTCTGCTTCGTGCAAATGATTAACCGGAAATGAACATTGCCCTTAAAACAAATAAATACGCTTATACATCACATGAAGTAGGTCACTATATACTAAGAATCCGCTTACACAACACTTAAGGTCAATATGATTGAATAGGTCGGCAAAATATCGATAGGATCTGTCAGAATGTCATCCGAGTTTGCATAGTCTCGTAATTCGTTTATATTTCACACAATTGTCAAATGTTTCACATGCGACCCATTTCCGTTGTCGAACGTTCAATCGTGCCACTCTTATTTTTCGATTGTTTTACACTGTTCTAGCTTTGACAATATGGTGCAATTTCGTGCAGGTCATCTTCCCATATAAAGGTTTTATTTACTTCCCTCTCTAGTTTAAATAATCTAGAATTTCGGTTCTTCTTATTATCATGTGTCATTTATTTGACAACCGATGCAGGAAAACAACATCATGAACACAGACCATATTTTATGTCTTTCTTTGTAGGACGACTTTCCTCCACATACCCAGCAAGCCGACTCGATCACAACGGGCTCGTGAATTATTTTCTTATCTTTGAAAAAATAAGTTGAATAATCTCTATATAATTGATGGTTTTAATAATCTTTATCAGCGAATATCTACACAAAATTTTCGATGCAATTTAGCCCCAAGAAAAAGGTGAAAAATCACCTTTCTTAAGATATATAACATCTGATAATATGGAATGTTCTCTCTCCCTCTCTCTCTCTTCTCCCTCACGTGACATTATGTGTATTTAATTTGTAAATGATAGTGTTACCTTCATGTGTCTCATTTTGAGACTTAGAAAAAATAAATTAAACGATAGTTTGAATAACAAGTTTATTCATTTGTAATTATTTTGTATCAATGATATAATAGAGTAAATAGGTATGAGGTATTGGAAGATTTATTTCATATTGATGAACTCACATCCCCTGGATTCATAACTTTCATCGTTATCGACTGAGCATGGCTCTAAATCCTAGTTTGAAGTAGACAACGTAAACATAATGAACAATTTCTTACCAATCCTTTTACTATCATTTGTAGACCTTTCCCATATTTCTGCTTCTAAGATCCTCTAATTCATAATTGCTTTATTTAAACAAGAGGGCCATGAGGCCCTGGAATCGCTCACCTGAGAATGGGCTATTTAAGACATAACTCTTTCAGCGCTAATGGCAATATCACCAAGACAAACTTTCTGACAAAGTTTCAAGCTGCTCAAGTCAAAAATGCGATCTCTATAGTGTTAACTAGATTGTTCTACACTTTGGCCTAGTGACTTAGTTGTTGACCTGACCCATGTTCGAACCCTAGATATCATCAAGACAAATATTCTGACAAAGTTTCAACATGCTCAAGCCAAACATGTGACTTCCAGAATGTTAACAAGATTTCCCTTAAATTTGTCAAGACAAATATTCTGACAAAGCTTCAACATGCTCAAGCCAAACATGTGGCTTCCAGAATGTTAACAAGATTTCCCTTAGTGACCTAGTTTTTTACATGACATGACTCATATTCGAACTTGGCCTAGATATTACTTAGACAAATATTCTGATATAGTTTCAACATGCTCAAGCCAAACATGTGGCTTCAAGAGTGTTAACAAGATTTTTCTTAAATTTGGCCTAGTGACCTAGTTTTTGACCGGACATGACCCATATTCGAACTTGGCCTAGATATCACTTAGACAAACATTCTGGCAAAGGTTCAATATACTCAAAACAAAAGAGTGTTAACAAGATTTTCCTTAAATTTGACCTAGTGACCTAGTTTTTGACCCAACATAACCCAGGTTCGAACTTGGCCTAGGTTAGATTTGATGTAGATGTATGTTCTGATAAACTTTCATGAAGATTGGATGCAAAAGGTTGCCACTATAGTGTTAACAAGCAAATGTTGACGACGGACAAAAGGCGATCACAAAAACTCATCTTGAGCACTTTGTGCTCTGGTGAGCTAAAAAAGTATAAATTAAATGTTCAGTCATATTGAATTTCATTTCTCATTTGGAGATGCATCCCTTACCTCCTGCTTCATTATTTATTCAAGTTCACTTTGCAGAACAAACGCAGTTGCAAATTAAAATACAATAAAATACTCTGATAAGCATATACTTCTGATATACATTTTGCTTTCTTTCGTAACAATAACTATTAGCATGTGTTGTGACAATGCTAGTTATGAAGGGCTACACGCTTTTTGAATTGCATATAACTTTGTTGTCTTGGCGTTTTGTATTTCATTTCAACAAGAATCTTCAGTTTTCATTTGTACACTTTTGACAGATGTATCTTATTTTATCGGGGATTTATGCCATAATTATAATATAAAGAATTGAAAATGGTGATTGAGAAGTGCTTTGAAAACTCACCAAGTTAAATCGTTGAATGTTTATGTTGATGTAATACAAAGGTAACATGTTTCGGGGAAATAACACATGTGTCTACGTGTCATTATGATTGTTTCCAGGATGCTATATCATTTATGATAATGAAATGCTAGTGCACGTTTTTAGGAACATATTGTGTTGCATTCACAGAGATTAAGTTTGTATTTTGTTAATATTAAGATTCACTGTGTATTTTTATCGAATGCAGACTTAATGCAATATCAATGGCTCAGAGCGAGGAAGAATATGCTGATATGGTTAGAGACCTTAAGAAGCAACCCATATATCTGCAGAATAAGTATTTACAAGGATGGTTTGAGAAAAGATGGTTGTCAGAATACAAGGTAAAACTTTTTGAAGAAATATGGTTTCGGCGGCAGTTGACTGAACGTAATTTAAGTTATGGTCGAAGAATATTGCAAGTCCATGGAAATCAGGTATTATAAACATTAGTAAATTTTAATTTATTATCACAGGTGGCTTGACAAGATATTGTTAGTCATTCCCTTTGTCTGAGTGTCCGTATGTGAATACAAAAAAGCCACTATAATTGTATTGTTTACATATGTGCCGCTTTTAACAGTTACTGCACTTTCATTTGCGTGTGCATTAATGATTCAATGTCCGTCTACATGTTATTTGACCCAGGATATATCTGTTGACAACAAACAGAACTCCAGGCTTATTATGTTTTCGATAATTTACCATATGCAAGCCCGTTACGGAGATTCATTGAAACCCAAATTCGCTAGACGCAGCTCATGTACGAACCAGTACTATAACACATTAACCAGCTCCTAAATCTGGGCGTATTTGAACACAATGGAATCAGTCTGCTGGCAATAATTCTCATTAGTTAGCGTGTCGTCTGCCTGTAAGGTTGTATTTTTCCAGTGATTGATTAAAGTCATAGCTTATGTTGCTCAAATTTGGTTATTGTAGAAAATGGATGAGATATTTACAGAAAATGGACTGTGTTTGTGAAACTAGGTATGTCTTCAATAATTCCATTGCACATGGGGAAGGATATTCTGCATGACTGAGTGTATATTGTTTTATGGCGCATCGACAGCTAAGGTCATTTAGCGCGCAATTAATTTTAATTATTCATGATCCCTGGGTAAACAAACCAGTACTAGGCTAGAAAATGTGCCTTGCCCAAGGGCACTCCACCATGACCGTAGTGCCGCGACTGGGGATCGAACCCGGGACACCCGGTTTCGAAATCCCCGACGCTAACCACTCGACCACAGCGGATTCCCTGCATGACTGAGGCAAGTGATAAAGTAATTACACGTCCAAAATTAATGTCCGCTGTTTTAAATATTCCTGTGTTTTAATGCTACAGTAAGTAATTTAAAACAGAATACTTGCGTAATTATATTTCAGCTATGAATACAAAAGTCGCTATTTTCAGATGCAAGGAAATGAACCTTAAGTCAAGAAATGAGGCAAAGGCCTACTCGGAAAATATCCCTGCGTTTCTTGTAAACAGGCTTTAACCCAGAATGATCCCTGCAATAGAACAAATTCCAAAATAAAATATTGTGTTTTCAAACAAAGATAACTGCACGGTCAAAAAGTACAGACTCTGATATTTTACACGAGATTTCTCTCGTGAATATGAAGCCGTTTTGTTCATGTAAAGATTTCTGTAAAAGCCATTGGCCGTGCAAGCACCTACTATCAATACTCGTTGAATACCATAATTACAGCTGGGATTCATTAAACGGGGAGTATAATGGACAGGCATGCTTGGTGACACACAAATACGCACAGACTGTAAAGAAGAACATGGTCTTCCAATGCAGGAAAAAGTACAGACAGTCTGTAAATAATATAAGGAAACAGTGTCTGGCTTATGCCAATGCGATCCAAAATGCTCTTTACTGTATTGACGAAATAGAGACGTTAAAGGAGGTCAATCAAATGTTGGCGACAACTAAGTCTTTCCTGTCCGAACGAATACCCTCTGCTGGGTCTCTTCCTGTTGGTTTGAGCAGGAATAAGAAAAATCGAAAAAGAAGACAACAACAGTCAACAAAGTCAACAACAAAGACCTCTGTTCATACAGTAAAGTGCATTCCAATGGATTCGACATTGAATGAAAACTACGAAGCAGACTGCCAATCAGGTATGTATCAATAATCTAACAAAAAAGATCGAATACTTTTGCATAATAATAAGAGGACCAGTCCATACGATAAAACACGCATCAGCAAGAACAGATATTATCGAAAAGGGAAACAATTTCAACAAATGGTGCTTATGGTAAGAGATCCCAATTTTCAATTTATATGTCCCTTTTCAAACAATTCTTTCGATGAAAAATAGCAGATTTTTTCTTGAACTGTAATTTTAAGGGTTTAGTGTATGTTTTGGTACAGTTATAAGAGTATAACACGAACTTGCCAAATTACACAGCTGACATAATGCCCTTTGGCCATTATTTGCCGAGTAATTAGGCAATTTCGTGTTATACTCTTATAACTGTACCAAAACATACATTAAACACTTTAATAATCTATCAGTTTGCCGCGAGTGGCATTATTCTATCACCCTCCTCACTACAACCAACAAACTATTCATTTAAACATAAGTGTACATTTCTGAAAACGTGACTTGATCGGCTGAAGAGTAAACCTGAACGGTCGTTGTCGTATCAGGTACCACCCGAGGTACATATATGTATACACACGTTTACCAGACCTGTATCTTCTCAGCATAGTTGTACCCTGTGTTTACACAAACGTACCTGCCCCAGTACGATAATGTCACAAACTGAATGTCGTAAACTGCCGTAAGTGGGATGCGAATCACCATGTGAACAGCCAGACCTAATGATCAGTATACGTTTGTCATATATTTACACTAACTTAAGATCGTTTAGCGTTGCGGTGATGCAGGCCGGTGAGAATAGTATTTAATTTAACGATCGGAGACATGGATCTCATACAAAATAACTATGACACAGACAGCATCGTTGACGACGATGAAGATACCTTGCTGACGGTAGCTGTATGTGGCGATGTTTATACAAAATGCTATCGCGTCACCCAAATCATGCCCGAGTGCGACTCCATCGGGACAAGCGGTGGGTGAAAACCAAATTGGCCGAGGTCGTCGTAGACGAGTGACAAATATGACTTCGTTTTCAATATTAAAAGAGGAGAGCGTGTCATCAAAAATAGGAGAAATCGCTTCTCGGATGAAATCAGTTTGACAGAAGCTGGAAGGTGAGTAATTTATTTTGTCATGTAACGTGGGGCCTAGAGTTTGGAATGCAGTAGTCACATTTGTGACCGAGTGACTATTGAATAGGAATGCCGACGCACAGCTAATCAGCACGCTGTTGAATATACATAATCTAGAAACATGTAGATAATCCTAGTACATGTAGTTTTCATGGTAATAATAATTAAAGCATTGATAATGTAATTGAAATAATCTAAAGTAAATCAATAATGCAATGCTGTATCGGTTTTCAACAGGAGAATTATATCTATTTTTGCTTGCAGGGACTGCTATTTATTTTAATGTTTAATACGAATCTGACTGGCTGTCAATTCTATCACCAAGTGGTCACAAAAACTGATCTCATAGAAGCTATCAAATCAATAAAATATATTGGATTTAATTATTAGTGTCCACTCAATTACGTAATCGTAAAATGACATCTTTTAAAAATTATTACTATTTGTCATCTTGCTACATCAATATTTATTTGACGTCACAGTCAACTAAATTATAATTATAAATCATTTTATTTGTATATTTGCAGACAAAAAGAAGCAGCTATTAAAGCAGGAGTTGATCCAGACGTTGAATTGGTGAAATGGATCTTGTCCTGGGAGCGGATATTGCCAGAGGTCAAGTGGAGGCTTTGGCAATTGTGCAGATGGTAAGGACAAAATGTATAATACACTGTATTTCTAAAATAATTATGACAACGAACTGATCACAGTACATGAGGTATTGACCGATCTGTCCGTCCCTGAAACCGCGTCACAGAACCAATCTGTACCCTGCATTTTTTATTTAAAATGATAACAGGGCGCTCCTTAATAAAACAATTAAAAGTTATTGTTTCAACTAATACCACAGAAACTGTCGTATGCTACGATTGTGTACACAAATTAAATATTGAAACACTGTGGGAACAGGGCGCTACTTGATAACACAAATAATAGTTGTTTCGTCAATGACCACAGCAACTGTCGTATGCTACGATTGTGTAAAATAAATAAATATTGAAGCAGTGAGAATTAAGGGTGTAATTATTAACTTTAACAAATATGTTGGAATATCAGGTTCTATTTCACATGTAGTCCAAATAAGTTAAGATTTTCGGTTTCTGCAGAATAATAACAAAATGAAGAATGAGCATACGCGATGTCTTTTTTTGAAGGACTATTTCACATGTAACTTGCCTCAAGATGGCTTTAATATGAATTGAAACCGGTTATACTGTATTACTGTATATCATGAGACAGACAGGTTTTACTTGACTTCTTATAAATATGAATGAGATTGAAGAATACGACACTTTTGAAAAACTATGAAGCACTCTGACCAGGTACTTATTGAAATTTACCGAAAATTCCTGCAGCACTTTAATCCATGAGCTTTATCAAATCCGACATTTAAGGTTGACCTATTTAGTACGTACTGAGTAAGCGCATTCATCATCAAATAACCGACCTTTTGGCGCTGCGAAGTTTCTTTGTTCTAACCGATTAAATAGATATTCTCGGATCTTTCTAATTTCTTTCTACCCTCATTATGTTCTGACATCGTGAGCTGATCGGTATGCCCTCTGATATGCTGAGTTTTACTTCAAGTATTTCGAAGAATAAAGTAGAATAATTAAATTACATTTTACTCCCTAAATCAAAGGAAATGTTTGTCATTGTGTAAAACACCCATCTTGCAAACTACAGCGTCCGCTCTGTCCAACATCAAGTCGTAATTCTAGCTATCAATTGAGTATAGGCTACCATGCTCCTAGTCTGGTTCCCGACTTCCTATGATAGTAAGTCTGGCACAACCGAATAAATGGCGTCTACCGGCGATGTACCACCGATGTATACAATTTAAAGGTAATTATTTTATGAGCTGATCAACTGGATGAAATTGTTGTATTCCTCTAGTAATTAATATAAAACACTTATAATGGGTATTTACGGGTGATTATTGCTCTTGGTAAGAAGATGTGAACGTTTGTTTTGACAAACTTGAAAGGAGGGGTGTTCGGACAGTTGAATTTCGGATATTTTATAAAAAAAAGTTTGCATTATTAATGTCCTGTGTTTTTCTTTGACATTTCATCTTTCTGATGAACTACAATAATTTGGGATGTTCCTTAACCAAAAGTTTTGTAAATTTCTAAATCAACTAGAAATTAATCTTTGCCTTTTTCCATAATTTATATACTGTACATGTCTAATGTATTTTTTAAAGTAGCCCAGAAAGCAAGTATATATATATATTTTTTTTTTATCTTTGTACGTCTCTCTTTCATTAAATGTAACTGTAATTGACTTGTATATTAATATTTAATATGCAATTGTAGAAATGTTTATGCTATTCAATGAAATAGATAATGTATAATATCTTTATAACATTATTTTATCACTATCAGATGGATCATTCATACTTCAAGAAAGGAGACAGGTTACCTGGGTTTCAGGTAATTACTGATGAATGGAGGTCAGCACCAGACCACAGTTATGCCAGAGAGCCTCCAAAAACTCCAAAAACTCCTAAACATGAGAAAAGGAAAAGAGCCCTTTCCACACCTACTGGAAAAACGCCTCGACAACTTTCAAAAAAGATATTACTATTGGTAAGTAAAACAATATAATTATGTTTTTGCACAAAGAATGTCTTCATGGTTTTTTTCCACATACAACAAATCATGAGACAAGGTTTAAAATATACCTGAATACATGATTGGAAACTCCCTTTAAATGAATGAAATTACAATAAATGAACTGAGTTGGAAACACAGTGACAAAAGGTGAATTTGCTCGTTTTGAGGCAATTTTTAGACACAGCATAAATACGGGATATTATGTTGTGGGGTGGATAAATGAGTTTGTATTCCACGACAAGTAGCGTGGAAAAATCGATATCTTACGAGACCGTAGGTCGAGCTACGCGAACTCATTTATCCACCCCACAACATAATATCCCTTTTATTATATACCTAAAATCTATGAGCAGCGAAAAGAATAACAAATATACACATTCAATTAATTTTTGATTTAGTGTACATTTTATTAAACGTAAATTTAAGATTATGAAGGGCGGATAAATATCGCTTCAATGATTACGCCACGCCCCATAATACATTTCATTACGTATGCCCCGCCCAATATCATCATCAAACAGGTTACGTCACTGTATGACGTCACAATCATGTATTTAACACATGTGTAGATACGGAATTTTAATCTGTCGAGGTGTATCTGCGCATGTCAATATGCATGTATTTGCACCGGAAAGTGTACAGGCATATAATAATAATAATTATTTGCATTTTGCCTTTGTCATTCAGGATGAATCAACAAAGCATATGACATGGAGCGAGGAGGAGAAAAAGTACTTGAGACACTTCAAGGGACAGCCAAGATTAGAGGGTGAATCAGAAACCAAGTTTTGGGAGAGATGTGCCTCTTCAATGAATGTAAAGGATCCTGATAAGAAGAGAACAGGCAAGTACACTATGATTTGTTTTCATTGAAACTTGCATTGTGTCATTCATAATTGGAGAAACAGCAGTTGTCTAAATACACTTTGTTAACTTTATATTTATTACATATTTGGATTTACAAATCTGCAACAGACGACTTTAAAACAGTTGGTTCAAATTTATGTAAAGTTTTAATAAATGAAAGTATTTACTTATCATGTTTTCAAAACAATATTTTTTCTTTTTGCCACACTATTTTCAAAAGTCGGAAGCTGCGGAGACTTCAAAAAGTGTCTCTACATGTGAAAGAGTTAATTCATTAAATTTTATGAACAGGAAATTCATGTAAGAGTGCTGCCAGGAGGATGTGTTTGCTGACGAAGGACTTGGAGGATTCACTAGACTCATTTCCCAGCCTTGACAGTATTGACCAGAGTGGCAAGAAGTTTGCTGACATAGCTGTCCAAACTGATTGGTCATTTTCAGCTTCATTAAATAAGTAAGACACATTTTCTCAGTTATAATACACATGATTTCAAACAATAACCATAATTTATTTCAACAAGTATGGTAAGTTTTTATACAAATAAAACAGATGATATTTCTAGTTATTTATTTAAAAAGTTATCCTAAATTTTAGTATAACTTAAAGTATAATTTTGTTAACAGCATCTTTGAATACAATTAAGTTAACCATTTCCCTCATACAGACGCTTTCTGACGCCTCTGCAGCAGACGGCTTTTTGAAACATGCAATTTCTCCTTTTGCCACCATGTTTTCCACTTTTTGTCATAGGTTATTGACTCTGCAATGTTGACTGAAAAAGCAACATTTTCTTATTGAATGACTTAATGAATATATAAAAGTGAAGGTTAATGACTCACATGATTGCCAATTAAAAAATACATAAATTATTGTATTTTGAATGCAAAAGATATGAATGATCTGCACTATGTAATGTTATTGCAATAAACATATACTGGTATAGTAAAAAATCTTCTTTTTCCACACCGATGACTGTGCATCCTAAAGGCTTACATTTGAGTTGAGCAGCTTGGAAACTTTACAATTTCTCGGAATACATTGTTGTTCTTGTTCTAAAACATCAGTACAAACAAAAACAAATGGCAGTGCAATAATATCAATTTTAATATAATTTATAGGTCACAACCAAAGGAAGGGGAGTGGGTGTTTGTTGAGCCCCGAAAAACATTACTAAAGGTGAATAACACGTAATATTTGTTTATCAATATTTTATTATTATTTGGGTGTTAAAATTTATACTTTCGTTGAAAATTTGCAGTCACAATGATTGAAAAAATAGCTCTTCTGATGTATCGGGATTCAACATATAAAACATGTATACATCTTGTTCTGCCTAATTTGAAAGTCTCATTGATGTATCTAGTTAAACTATCTACAACTAACATTATTTAAAGTGATTATCATGACTAATTCATTTGTAAGAGAGATTGCACTGCATTGCCTGTCTTAAACCCTTTCCAAGTTATAGATATTTTCTGAAGCATTCAACTTTTGAAAAAGTTGTGGCCCAAAGTGAAATTGCTCTTGGCCATGTTTTCAACTTGATTTAACAATTAAGTTATCTTATTCAAAAGTGCTCTGCTTCAGAAAGCGTCTGTAACTGGGAAAGGGTTAAGACAGGCAATGCAGCAAAATAATGTTAGTTGTAGATATTTTAACCCTTTCTCACATACCTCAAATATGCAGCAGATGCATGAAAGAAAATGAAACATGTCCATTAATGAAAGTGTTATTGAAAAGAGTTGTATTTCTCCTTCGGTTTTAACATTTCCTAGTCATCAGCTGCAGATGTGTTAGCAAGTGTCTACTTTTGCGAAAGGGTTAATTTAATATTATATTTGAATTTTCAGAATTCAAATAAAAGTGTTGAAAGCCTCAACCAGACGGCACTCAAGAGGCTTAGACATTATGCTGACCTTAAGGCTCCTTTTGAACCATAACAGGTACGGCTACCATATTTCACATGTGTATTCCTTGTGACATGACCTTTCTGTCAGTACCAACATTTTTGACCTGGCGACCTTGACCTTTGACCTATGGGGGGGGGGGCATCAGTGTTTCACAAACACATCTTGTTTAAAGTTTAAACAATGCACATAATACTCAACATTGCTAAGCTTGGTCCAATTGTTTAAAGACATACAGATGATGATGTAACTTATTTTCAATAAACATCAATTAGACTTGTGTGCAATAAAATTCAATCGTAAACCCAAATCAACACATTTTCTGTTACTTTTAAGCTTAACCATTTCCCCCATATAGACGCTTTCTTTAGCCTCTGCAGTAGACAGCTTTTTGAAAACATAGTGACAAAAGAAGAAATTGCTCAAAACGAGCAATTTCTCCTTTTGCCACAATGCTTTCCACTTTTAGCCATAGGTTATCCATTCAATTATCGAGATTGTCTATTTTTTTGACAAAGTAAGTTCAAACTCGTCTGCTTCAGAATTGTTGTATGAGGGAAAGAGTTAAATAAGCTAAAAAACACTAAATTGGCAAATATCTTTAACCCTTTCCCTTCTACAACATATCTGCAGCTAAAACATTGAAAGTCTCTATCAATGAATGTATAATTAGGTCTTTTTTTAATTACTGAAGAAAGTTGAAACATTGTTGAAAAAGGAGAAATAACTCCTATTGAACAATCTTATCATTTGTCACAATGTTTTCAAAAGTTATCAGGCAGCGTCTTTATGAGGTAAAGGGTTAAGGCAGATGTTTTCTAACTATTTAATGTGAGACATTCTAATTCATAGCCAATTTATTGAAATCCAATTCAATTCCAAGATGTTGTGTGCAAACATCACAGCAGTTATGTGGTGTGTTAACAGTTTCAAAACCAAAGTAACCATTTATTGTTCTCCGCCGGCATGTATCGTTATTGAGACAATATTCCTTCATATCTTTTTTCACACTAGGGAGCCCAACGTCAGCTTTGTTGTAATATAAGATGGCATCAGCTTCACCACTTGATCTGCCAGCCCTCCCTATCTCTTGGACATAAGCTGTGAAAGAATTGAAGCAATTTAGATAACTTTCTGCATGAACATAACTTAAAGTGCAATCTGCTCAGTATCTGACCTTTTGGCTTATAGATTTTTCAGTTTATTTCTGTTCACAAGGTGAAAAATGTCATCTGGCTCTGAATTACTGCAACTAGTCCATACATCTGAATAAGGATTTATATTGTGCATGTTTTGAACAAATCAATATATTAGCCACAAATGCAGATCATGATCAGAATACACATATGTGATCTGGATCTAAACTTGTTTCACATATACATATCCTTTAAAACATGCTATAACTAGTTAAATACAGTCAGAAATTAATAATATAAAACTATTATCAGGATACATGTCAAGGCTTTAACAATTAACTCGATGCTTCCTCACCTTCTATGTGTGTTCAGTTTAGGCAGTTTAAAAATTCCATAATCTATTCATTTTTCAAAATATTATATGATGTTTTCGAGTGCCACACATTTTATAGTACATGTTTTTTTTACATGATATGAGCCTGTGCATGACAAAGTGTACAAGTTGGCTTTTGAGAACAGTATTATAGATCTAGATTAGACTGTGCATCTAGATTCTACAGTCTGATCAAGATCTACACTGTTCACACATTACTTACACAAGCTTGTTATAATATTCTGGCAAAAGGTGATTCTTATAAGATAGAGTAGATGCACAGACTGATCTTATCCTACACTATTTCGGAAATGCCAACTTGTACCTTTTCTCATATAACATGTTAAGTTATAAATTGTTGTGTATATATTTAATCTTTTTTTCTCATATAGACGCTTTCTGATATCATTGGAGCAGACAGGTTTTTTAAAACATAATGACAAAAGAAGAAATTACTCAAAAAGAGCAATTTCTCTTTTTGCCACAATGTTTCCAACTTTTAGTTATAGGTTATCCATTAAATTATACAGATTTTCTATTTTTTGACAAAATATGTTCAAAGTTGTCTGCTGCAGAATTGTTGTATGAAGGATATGTGTGAAATGTGTCAATTATAATTCAAACAAATTTCAAATCTTTTAACATATTTAGATAGTATATATATAAGATGTGATACTGAAATAAAAACTTGCAAACCTACTTTCTAGAGTTGTTGGTGGACCAGCATGGATGACACGCGATACATGTTTGAAATCAGCACCCATACCAAGAGCAACTGATGAAATTATCAGTCTTATTGTGCATTCACTGTCCTCTTTCTTCAAACAATCTAGGATGTAATCTTTCAGCTGTGGAATAAAAGTGTGTTTTATTATTAACACAAAAATTAAAACCCCTTAGCAGCAGAGGACTTTTGAAAATAGTGTTGCAAAAGCATAAATTGCTCAGTCATTTTGCAAAAACATTTTAAACTGTTCAATGATTATACTTTCATTTACAGAGATCTTCCATGATATATTGTGGGTATTATTTAAAAGTCTGCTGCAGATTCTTTGTATGAGGGAAAGCGTTTATGAAACAATGAGCATAAACATGGAATTAAATAAGTGTTAACAGTTATTGATGAGATAACTATGAAAATGAAACCTTAACCCCGGGATTCGGCTCCAGTTGCAAAGGATTCATTTTAATAGAGATAAAAACATTGTGGCAAAATAGGAAATAATGTGCAACTTATCCTTTTGTTTAAATGGTTTTTAGAGTCGCCTGCTGAAAAGGTGTCAGAAACCACCTGTTTGTAGGAAAGGCTTATAATCCCCACCGCCCTAAAAAAACAGTTATCAAATCATAATGTCTGGCTTTCATTTTAGATTTTAAAATGATTTTTGAAAAGTTGATAATAATTTACAAGAAAATTGTATGTTCCTAAATTACAATAATAGATTGTTTGGTGTTTAAACGCAAATTTCAACAATTTTGTAGTTATATCACAGTGTTTCCTTGGTAATTTAACAGTACTACTCGTCCATTTATGTAACGACAAGGGATCTAACCCAAGGCGGATGGCTCTACCACCAGCGTGGTATGAATAACAATAAACAAGAGGCCCATGAGGGCCTATGCTCTACTGGTATGGTTCTTTGGTCATTTTCAATCCAGAGCATGTATGTATGGTGAAGATCGGATAGTAAATGGAGGCTCTTTTGTGTTCACAAGCTGTATTATAGCAATTTTAACAATTTCATGGGCCATAATCCAGTCTTGCATGGGCGGATCTAGTTTTCAAAAGGAACCAAGCTCTCATCAATATTTAACTACTGTATAAGTTTGGTTGAGATACAATCAAACGTGAAGACTGTATCGTGTTAACAAGCTCTTTTATAGCAATTTTGACCATTTCAAGGGCCATAATCCAGTCTTGCATGGGCGGATCTGACTGGTTTTCAAAAGGAACCGAGCTCTCATAGATATCTAACTACTGTATAAGTTTAGTTGAGATACAAAAGTGAAGACTGTATCGTGTTAACAAGCTCTTTTATAGCAATTTTGACCATTTCAAGGGCCATAATCCAGTCTTGCATGGGCGGATCTGGCTGGTTTTCGAAAGGAACCGAGCTCTCATGAAGACTGTATCGTGTTAACAAGAAATTGTTTACGGACGCACGTACGCACGGACGACGGACACATCGCCACGACATAAGCCCTTCTGGCCTTTGGCCAGTAGAGCTAAAAAACCAAAAACAATAGAAGGCAAAATATATGTATACCTTTCCTTCCTTTCCCTCCATTGATGAGTGAAACATTACTACTCTCGCATTATTATCTGCTGGATCACCAACGTAGAAGTCGTCACCAAGAATTCTTTTTGCCAATTCATAGCCATACCCAATCCAATTCATTGTTTTGCAATTTATTTGAAAGCACTCGAGTTCCTCATTCAGTTTTTTTAACACTGGTTGAAAGACATAATCATACGGTGTGTGTGAAGAGTTCCCCTTGGTGTTTCCACTTGGCCTTTGCTTTACCATAAGCATGATATTGTCTTTAGACGGGCTGGAACACACAACCGTATATCCATTTAACTGCAAACTTTTGGCAATTTCAATTTGGCCTGATTTAGTAATGGTTGCAGAGAGAGCAATAACTTGGCACGAGAATAAAGATCTCAACTGATAAAGTTTCTTAAAGTCTGGTCTAAATTCTGTCCCCCATTCAATAATACAATGTGCCTCATCAGCAACTAAATATATTTTCTTGTTTTGAACTTTTGAGGAAAAAAAGAATCTGTTCATTTCTATTGAGTCCAAAACTTGCTCTGGATGACAAAATAAGAAGCTATAACTCATGAATTGAAGTCTTTCTGCATTGTTTTTATCTGAGCTGATTTGCATGGCCTTCTCTCAGAGTTTCTTCACTTGTTGCTGTATAATTGCATTGAGGGGTACAATAACAATGACCAAACAGCTCTCGTCTATAAATGGTAAGAGCTCATATATCAGAGACTTTCCATAACCAGTTGGCAATGAGCATATACAGTCGGTCTTGGAAAAAATAGTTTGAAGCGCCTGTTGCTGTAATGGTTTTAATTCTGGTATTGCCATGTTGTATAGTTTGCAGTACTCTGATAGGGCATAGTAGACTTTGTCACCCTGTAAACAAAAAACAATACATTTTTTAAAAAAAGAACAAATTAAACTGACTGTTATGTTGAAATTTATAAAATGCTTGTCTTTTGACTTGTGATAAATGGTGAGATTAGTCATCACTACTTATAATTCTCATTTTGCCACAATGTTTTCAACTCAGAAATTTTAGTCTCTATTCAATTATTAATCTTTCATTTACAGAGATTTTTACCAAGCTGTTTTCAAAGTCATCCACTGCATATTTACTGTATGTGGGAAAATGTTAAGTTAACCAAAGTTTAACCCCTTCCCATACAAATTAACCCTTTACTTTATAAATATATGTTTGCCTTTGATTATAATTGCACATCTGTGGTAACTGTTAGATTCAACAGGGGTTATCTATCCTTTAATAACCCTTTCCCACTAAGGTACATATAGAAGTGTTTTGCCAACTGTGCAGCAGACGACTTTTGAAAAGAAATTTGTCCTTTTGTCACAATGTTTTCAATTTTCTTTTACAGTGATTAAATTGTCATTTCTAGAAATCTTCAAGATGTTTTCAGTTGTCTTCTGCAGATTTGTTGTATGTTGGAATATGTAAAGTGAAAAGTTTGATCAGCATTATCCTTGCAGGCTGATCTGGATCTAAGCTGCAGGAACATGTGATATATATATATATAAGGCATTAAGCGCTTGATCCAGTATAAATTTCAATTGTCAATAGAAATCATTTGACTTGAGAAGTCAAATAAACAGTTAAAAATTTAAATGTTTTGATAATTGTTCGAAACAGAGCTTAAATCTGGGACTACTCAAACTTATTAAATTTTTTTTAAAGGAAACATTTGAATAGTTCTTATGAGACCCTGCGTATCCGAAATTCATATAGATTTTTATCTATCCGAAAATTATGCAACTCGATATCAAATTATTTTCTTCCAAATAGAACAAAGCATCATAAAATGAAAACATGGAATCCATTTATGACCTAATTTTAATACGATAAATGGATTGTTATCCAGTTGATCAACAAAATAAGAAATACATATATTACCTGATAATCCATCGCGTCCGCCATTTATTGATTTGTGCCTGACTCCTTTACATAGTAATAAGGGGAAGGAACTCCAGACTACCATGCTCCCAGAAGAAATTGTTTGTACGTGTGTGGCTCGTGGATAGATTAACCGGAAATGAACATTACCCTTAAAACAAATGAATACGCTTATACATCACAATAAATAGGTCACTATATACTGAAGAATCCGCTTAAACAACACATACGTCAATATGATTTGAAATCGATAATGTCTACAAGTTCAATCAAAGCGCTGAAGGCACTCTATTTGTTTGGGTGCGCAAAACTGTTCAAACATTTGCCTTTGCATAGATGTGTGATTTATAAACTATGCATTGTTTATGAATATTACAACTTCGGGTAAAAGAATAAATGACGCATCCGTTAAAATTAAATGCCATTTTAGTTGTCTATAAAAATAAATCATGAGACATACATGTGAATATTATATTTAATTTCCAAGTTTCAAAAGACATGTAAAACAAATGGATAACCATTATGGCCCCGACTCACTCATCTAAGTATTTACCAATTTTTGTTACAAAAAAAAATCACAATTGACCAAGGGTTTTCTAAAATCTTACTCAAAAGCTTCCTGCTTAATAAGAGATTTTTCAAGTTTTCACTATAGCCATATAAGGCCAAATAGCCCTTCCCCCTGGCGGCCATGTTTTTCGACCAATCAACATGGCTTGAAGGAATCTGATAGATGGTCTCCCAATGAACATTTCTACAAAAAGAATTGAAAATTGGCCAAAAACTTTAGGAGGAGAAGATTTTTCAAGTTTTTACTATAGCCATATTAGGCAAAAAAGCCCCGACCGCTGGCGGCCATGTTTTTCGACCAATCAACTTGGCTGGAAGGAATCTGATAGAGGGTCACCCTAGGAACATTTCTACAAAATTATTTGAAAATCGGTACTGACACTAAGTACTAATATTTATATGCGCCCTTTAAAAGAAACATGCTTCAGACTTCAGAGGCTTTTGAATTCATTTGCATTATAAAAGGATTAAATGCTCCAGAGAAAACCAATACCTGTGCCGTCCGAATTTTACTCTACAGTATACACCTAAGCTGGCCGCTGTTTCCTTTAAAGGGTGTTTAAGCTTGCCAAATCAATTAAGGATGCGTGACCATACACTGTTAATTACCATTGTGTACGAGTGTCATTCCAAACAAATTATAAATGTAACCCCTTTTCCCAATAAACCTATCATATACATGTATGTATTTGTAACTTGCCGGGATGTGTCGATACCGTCATGGTACAATGTGATATATGCACAAATTGGTTTCACAAATCTTGTGTTAATGCACCTGTGGATATTTCGACAACAGATGCGGACTTTAATTGTAACTTTTGGTAATTATTTGGCTATTATAATGATAAGATATGTGATTAAATTGGCAACATTTAAGTTTTTTACTTATAACAGCCTTCAAATACATATTTGGTTTATACGACGGTAAAGAAAGGTTATGGGAATTAAGAAATTGTTTAAATAAGCAAATTATCCTTTTCCCACAATGTGTTCAATATATGTTGCTTTTTACTGTTTACACAGCAAGAAAAAAAACATTTAACTTATTTGTTATAGATTAGTATTATAGTTGTATATATATATAATTACTAGAAACAAATTAAGATTAAAAGTGTTGTATATATATATATATATACTTATTGTTTATTTGTTATTTAAATTGTTCTGCCCCTTCCAAGTACCCTACAGAATAGAATGTTGCATGGATCATTTGCCTCGTAGTATGGCACATGGAAAACTGTTGAAAGTTACAAAGTAGAAAATGAAGAGGCCCAACAATAACTAGAACTCATGACCCTTCAATTGATTGTAAAGGAGAGGATATAATTGAAGCAAAACCTATGGCTAGTTACTAGCAACCTATTCTATTCTTGCAATGTTTTCAAATTTCGTCCGCTGCAGATGCGTCAAAAGACATTTACTTGTCGGAAAATCCATCCATCAATTCTCTTTATTGATATCTATAGATATGATATAAAGAGGAAAGTCGTTAATACACTTTACAAAGAGATTCCATTTCAGCATGATCTCGATTTTTGGTTTAATCTATATCACTGATAAAAGCAATCAAACACATTATATATTTACAAAGAAAACCCCGGATATGATCATATCTAACAAATTATACACATTTGCCCATCTTTAATTAAACTTTTTTTACAACAAATCATAGCGTCCGCAGATTTGCTCTATATTCTATTGCGTCCGCATTTTCCCTCTATATTGCATTTGTCCGCATTTTCCCTCTATAATGTATTTGTCCGCAGATCGCGTCCGCACTTTAGACCCTCCCCCATACCGTTGTATTTATGAATAGAATTCGACGATCACGATTTCTCTGCAAATGTGTTACTCTCATTTTAAATGCATTTTATGACGCACATATTTGTTTTTTGGCCGACAAGGCACAATGAAAATATTTTCAATTCTGTTTTTATCTACATTTTCAATGCTTGATTGAAAATTGGAGCTTTAATCGGAAATAGTTCTCCCTGTAGCAGTTCACTCATTGAGATTTATAAATCTCTCCGCGTTCATGTTTTAAAATACAATGTTTCATTTTATTTCGTAATTCTCTTTGAATATAAGAACCACATAAGAAAACAAAGACGATATAAATATATCATTATTTCAAAAATCGTGATACATTTGAAAAGTAAGAGCAAGTATTGAGTAATACTTTCACGCGTATGAAATTTAGGAACTTTTCCATAAGACGTATGGCTTCAGAATTGCAGCTACTAAATGTGTTTGTTCCAAACAAATAAAAACTGTTAGATGAGATCAGAAAAGGGATATAGAAGAGATTTTTTTTTAAATTATTTCAAAACCCGTTCAGTGAGATATACAGTGTTCACTGTCTGCATTTCAAGCTGTGTTATGTAGCCTTCTTTGATGTATAACGTACATACTTACTCCACTCCGTTATTATGACTAACTGTTCAGCGTTAAGCTATTCTCACCAACATCCAATAATTGCATCATTCATCTTACATCAATGTGATCTCTGCTCTGCGTGAAGGTATTGTCAACAACATCCAATAGTTGCATCATTCATCTTATATCAATGTGATCTCTGCTCAGCGTGAACCTATTGTCAACAACATTCAACAGTAGCATCATACATCAAAGTGCTGCAAGATATCTGTGTAAAAGCAGCCACTAACTTGGAAAAAAGGGTATAAGGAATAACTGCTGGTATGAATGAAATACTGTTGAAAATGAATTTATTTAAATCGGATTCAATCCTGTTGTATGAAAGAAATACTGTTGAAGAAGAATAACTCGTAATCAAATGTCTCGCTGTCCCCTTCTTTGACTATCAATGCAAGTGTAAAAGACAAAAAAAGTAAAATAACAAAACTTTAACATTGAGATATACACAATTGTAAACATGACAAATTACCAAAAGTACACAACATTCATAAAAACAATCCAAATGTGTGAGCCCAAAAACAATTTAATATTTTTTAAAAACTTTCATTAAATGTTTTTTTTACCACAAAAATAGGAAACACTCACATACAATGTGTCATGAAGATTATAAGATAGGACTATGACTGAAGTTTGAAAATCCTAGCACTTTTACTTTTGCGGAAATGTAAAAAAAAAAAATAACTTTGAGCTAAACGCAAAGTTCAACAAGAGGACCAGGATGGTCCTATATCGCTCACCTGATTTAATCAAACTGAAAACAATTTCATTGTTCTTTGTCTATACATATATACGGAAAACAAGCAACACACCCTGGTGGCAATGTTTATCATCCTATCAAAATTATTTGAAGTCTTAGTAGAGGGGCAGGGCAACCCAAAGAACATTCATGGCAAATGGAAAAGAATATGTTAAGAGTGTTTACCTTAACAAGTCTATGTAAAACAAGCGATCCCCAGGGTGGAGCCATGTTTGACACCAGGGTTATAATAATTCAACCAATCTTGATAGAAGTCCACTAGATAAAGTTAGATTTCAAATATTAAACTTTTAGACAAGATTTTTAAAGTTTTTACCTATACGAGTATATGTAAAACAAGTGACCCGGGTGGGGCCATGTTTGACCCCAGGGCTATAATTTGAACAATCTTGGTAGGGTCCACTAGATGAAGCTACATACTAAATATCAAAGGCCTGGGCCTTCTACTTTTAGACAATATTTAAAAGTCTTTCCCTATATGAGCATATGTAAAACAAGTTACCCCCGGGGTAGGGCCATCTTTTAACCCACGGCGATGATTTGAACAATATTGGTAGAGGTCCACTAGATAAAGCTACATACCAAATATCAAAGGCCTGGGCTTTATTTGGCTATACGAGTCTATGTAAAACAAGTTACCTCCGGGTTGGGGCCATTTTTGACAACAGGGCTATAATTTGAACAAACTTGGTAGAGGTCCCTTCAAAGGGCTACTAAAGAAACATTTATGCGATTATATTTTTTAATTATTATTTTGGGATTCTTGTACAGCCGAGTTGAACAGTTTTGGCATTTTTGGCATTTTTTTTATAACGGGCTAGTTGTGTAGGAGGCGATGGTACTGATTTTCATGTCAAACTTCCGGACCAACCAACCAAATCATGCAGTATTCAGCATAAACTTTGTTTGCAAGGCTACAAATATCCATTTAATAATAACAAGCACATTGTTGTAATGACAAAATAATAAAATTTGATATTGAAACATAAACAACGAGAATATCAAACAAAATAATTAAACATGATGTAATGTTTTCACCCGGTCTCAAAGGGAACTACTTACTTTACCTGAAACCTTTTGGTTTCATAATAATGAAAGTTATAGTCAAACAAAGGCTTCCCCTATTATGGCAGTCTATTAAATTTCGACTTTTAATCAAATGGAAAACAAGAGCTGTCGGAGGACAGGGGGTTCGACTATTTCACTGCTTTTTAATTTAAGGATTGCATAGTTGTGTTTGAAACATATAGGTAACATTGATACTAAACTTAAAGGGTGCCAGCAGAGATTTGTGTTAATTTTCAATTAATTTGTCTAAAATTAATGTTGATGCCCGCAAAACGTTAACCAGAATTTCTAAGTAAAACAAGACCTCGGGCTGAGGGTGTCTCGCCCCTAAGAAAATCAGATATTAAATGGTATCACTATGCAAAAAGAAAGTAAAGTTGATAAAATGTGAAAAAGTAAGTGTCTGTCAATGCATTGTTATCAACATGTCATGATAAATAATAAACTCGCTACATGTGTATATATCTTAATACATTGACGGATGTCCCATGACCAAACAATACATCTGACAAAGTTTCAGAAAAATTCCAGCAGGGGTTGCTGAGATATAATAAAGTTAAAGTTTTGAGGTTAAGTTACCTAACAAAGGTCAAGTTCTGCACAATTATGACCTCGACCCTGAAAACTTTGATATTGACACGGATGTCCCATGACCAAACAATACATCTGACAAAGTTTCAGAAAAATTCTAGCAAGGGTTGCTGAGATATAAGAAAGGTTAAGTTATCTAACAAAGGTCAAGTCCTGCACAATTATGACCTTGACCCTGAGAATGTTGACGTTACAGATGTCCCATGACCAAATGACCAAACAATACATCTGACAAAGTTTCAGAAAAATTCAAGCAGAGGTTGCTGAGAAATAAGAAAGGTTAAGTTACCTAACAAAGGTCAAGTTTTGCACAATTTTGACGTTGACAGATGTCCCATGACCAAACAATACATCTGACAAAGTTTCAGAAAAATTCAAGCAGTGGTTGCTGAGATATAAGAAATGTTAAATTTTGAGGTTAAGTTACCTAACAAAGGTCAAGTTCTGCACAATTATGACCTTGACCCTGACAATTTTGACGAAAACAGATGTACTATGACCAAACAATACAGCTAACAAAGTTTCAGAACAATTCAAGCAGGGGTTGCCGAGATATAGCTATTTGTAAAAGCGGCCGCCGTCGCCGGAAAAGTGACTTCTATGTCTCACTCCACTATCGTGGGCGAGAAAAAAGGGCCATACATTTCAATATATTTTGAAAGAATTACGACAACGAAATTGCACATAACACTATAAAAACAGAAGTCATGCATATAAAAACAAGAAGGCTCATGAAGGCATAAACTTGTCAACAAGTAACAGTTAAACTCTCGTATATAAACAAAATAATACTATAAAATAGTCATTCAAGACCTAGAGAGCTTGTACAACTGAACTTTCTATCATTTGTTGTTTTCTTTGTGATAGTTTCAAGCTTTCAAACATACATTTCAGTTAAACTAAATCTACCTCTTGACTTAACAGACTTAAAAACTTGCTTATATTTTAACTTGCCAAATCAACCAAAATTCTACATTGAATTTATAACTGTCAACACAATATATATGTTCATGTACAAGGATTTTCTGTTTTTGTGTAGATGATTTTAAAGTTGTCTGCTGCAGGTGTGTTGTATGAGGGAGGGGGTTAATGAAACCCTCGACTTAAGAGACATCAAATCACAGATTTAATAATTAGATTGTAGATGAAAACAGTCATATTGAATGAGGCAAGCAAAGGAAACATTTTGCTGCAAGTTGTGAAACGTTTGGTTAACATATAAAACAAATGACACATCTTTTTAAATTAGCAAATATGTTGCAAAGGGAAAATAAATCCAGCACATACTCTGCATAAACACTATAAAAAGTAAAGTCATGCATATACAAATAACAAGAGCTGTCGGAGGACAGCGCGCTCGTTTATTTCACCGCTTTTTAGTTTTAATGCAATATATGAAGTAGTTGCACTCAAAACTTTAACCAGAATTTATAAGTAAAAAAGGGCCATCATTTTCAATATATGCAGAATAGAGCTATGTCACTTAATTATTTACATAGATGTGATGGTTGGGAATGGTTGTATAAAGTTTCAATGCAATATATCAATTAGTTGCTGAGATATAAACTCTAATGTAGTTGCATGCAAAACTTTAACCAGAATTTCTATGTTAACAAAAAAGGGCCATCATTTTCAATATAGAGTTATATCACTTTATTATTTACATAATAGTGATGGTTGGGAAGGGTTGTATAAAGTTTCAATGCAATACATCAATTAGTTGCCGAGATATGGACTCATGTAGTTGCACGCAAAACTTTAACCAGAGTTGCTAAGTAAAAAAGGGCCATAATTTGCATTATATGTAGGATAGAGTTATCTCACATGGTTATTTACATAGGTGTGATGGTAAGGAAGCCTTGAATAACGTTTCAATGCAATACCTCTAGTAGTAACTGAACTGTGGAGTAATATATTTACTTGCATGCAAAACCTTGACGAAGGTGTGACGCAGACGCCAGAGTGAGTAGAATAGCTCTAATATTCTTCGAATAGTCGAGCTAAAACGGGCCCATGAGGGCTTCAACTAGTCTACAAGTAAGTTAAACTCTCGACTCGTACATAAAAAAAACCATTATAAAATAGTCATACAAGCTTGTACAACTGAACTGGCAATCAATTGGGTTTTTTCTTCTTTTTAATAGTTTCATGCTTTGAGTTAAACTTAATCTACATCTTGACTTAACAGACATTAACATATGTCTATAAGTATAACTTGCTACAGCAAACAAAGTTCTACATAAAACTCATAACTTTGAACAATTGCAGCGAAGTTTGCATGAAATTGGTAAAATGAATTAGGACAAAATATCATTTGAAGCAAAAAGTTAAATTAACCCCTTTTCTTATGCCACATGATTGCCATCTTTCTTTTAATCAATGTAGCTCGAACACATTTTGAAGAGTCACCTAAGGAAATCTTTTACTATATTATCTTGCAATCAGACAAGTACATTCATACGAATGGAATTTTAATGTATTGTCATTTTCCTCCTTTTATAATGCAGCGCCTCCCCTGGTTTTCATGTTTTTCAACCACTCAATAAGGCTTGAACATATTTTGTAGAGGATCATCTAAGGAACACTTCTTTCAATTAATCTTAATCATTCAGGCAAATATATGAAAAATCTTTTTCACCCTTTCCCAGATACAACAAATCTACAGCAGACGACTTTATCAAGATATTGGCAAAAATGTGTAAAGTTTCAATAAATGCGAGTTAAATTATCATAAAGAATTGAAAACATTGTGACAAAAGGAGAAATTGATCATCATGAGCAATATTTCTTTTGCCAAAATGTTTTCAAAAATCGTCTGTTAAAGAAAAAGTCACGAACAAAAACAGGTGTAGGCCCATATGAAATTAAAAGGGCAATAAAGTTGAGAGAAATAGACTGGACAAAAGTGTGACGGATGAACGAAGCGACGACTATATGCTTCACCGATTTTTTTTCAGGGAGCATTGTTCAAAAACCAAACCCTGATTTTATAAATTTTGCATTGTTTCAACGATCTCCCCATCACTAATTTTTGTGATAGTAAACTTATTTTGAAAAAGAACCATCTTCCAGAGCGTCACAATCATCAATCAAAGAGTGTTTGTCATTTGCTTCAAGGTATGATTTAACAGCATTGTCTTTTATGATATATTTTTATCATATTAGCAACTGCCGACTCTCGCAATTCTTTCATCATAACATGTAATGTGACCGACCTGTTAACATTTGTTGCCAGTTGTTTGAAATTACAAGCCGCACACTTTACTGTTTTCTGACCCTCCTCAATAGTAATGTTTATAACCTTAAAGCAAACACAACATGCCAACAAAGCAACTGCATTTACAGACATTTACTCTGCATCTATTGTTATCCTTATTATTAAGTCCAATTTTCCACCACATCATCAACTTCTGTAATGGAAACTACTTTTGTTTTTTGGGTGGTGTTCAGTTGGTTTTGAGAATTAAATATTCTGTTTTGAACGACAGAGATGCTGTAAAAGATGCTGGCTGTCAAGCTTTGCTTTATCTTCATATCCCATACAACTAGTTTAAGTACAGCAGTCTCATCTGCAACTATACCAATGCTTATAGTGTTTGGGCCATACTTTGTATTAACTGTTCTGTTCATCGAACCCAATGAATTTGATGTTGACTGTTGCCTGAAAAAAAATATAATTTATGTAAATAAATGCATAGATAATTTAAGTTGTATAAAACAAGATTTGCACTCCCTTTCCCCTTTTTGGGGAAAATGAATTTAACAAGATATCTCAAGCTACATTATTTATATCCACTACTTACTGGACAAATTGATTTACAACATCAGATCTTGTTTTTGTAGGTTCATATGTGGGGAGCAATATCTTATAGAGGGAGAACTAGATGCGGTTTATTTACCGGCATCATGGATTAAAAGATTTACCAAGAGATTTTGACGAACAATCTACTGCCAAGTGTCGAACAAAACTTTCCGGATGGTTTCAGTTTGTATCAGGTATATATGATTAACTTATTGTGACACATATGCTTTTTTCAAACCATGTTTTCATCCTGTAACATTTAGTTTGTCCAAAGTCCAAATACATGTATATCAAATAGTGGTGGACACATTTGAAGCAATTGATGTTTTCAAGCTTATTCAATTATGATATATCTGCTGCTGTTTTGTTGTATATGTAACGATGTAATCAACCATCTTTCTCTGTGACACGGTTAGCTTTCTTTAACTGCACTGTACATTTTGACAGGTGTCAATAATTTTGAACATCTGACCAATAATTAATGGACTAACTCCCCTAAGGCAGTAGGCTGTTGGTATAAATATAGGTATATATAGGCTTATGATATCAGTCACTTCTGGTGGCCGGTGCTGGGACGTAGACGTATGAGAGAGCCACTGTTTAGCTGGGGTGTTGGGACATGTGCGTCTCGTAATAAACAAGTTTAAATGTATTATGAGTCGATACTTTGTTACATAACCCCGTATTTGGCGTCGTTGACCTAGGACCTGAAGAAATACTACTTGTATGGTGTTTTCTACCGGAAAGGTGATAACGAGTGGAAAAGTAAAGAACATTAACGAAGCGAAAGAGTCTTAGTCTCTTGTTCGCTTCCTTAAAGTTTTTCCCCTATCTATGTCAAACAAGTGACCCCCGGGAAGGGGTCAAAAAGACCCCCAGGATTATTATTTGAACAATCTTGGTAGAGGTCCACTAGATGATGCTATATACCAAATACAAATTTTTATTCTGATATAAGTACATACGTTTCGCTGTCTTTTCAATTAGGTTTACTCCAACATTGTTGATGTTCCTTGATGTGATTGAACCGTCTTGTTGAATGTACTGTAACTTTATATACATGCTTAGTTTGTATCCTTATCACCTTTCCCTTGTAATAAGGACACAAAACAAACAACCTTTTCCCTACATCCGGCCTTAAATCAACATAATCTTGTTGTTAAAACCAGGACAATCGTCAAATCTACGCTTTATGAATTCAAAACAAGAAATACACAGGATTCCGTCTGTTGATTTAATGTGGACAATACCCCATCGAAAAGTCAAAATGTATCTCCTTTAACGTAGCCACAGTACTGTGCCCAGTGTATGTTGATATAGGACCGGAAAAGTGAACAATACCCCACGGAAAGGACACAATTAATCCCTTTAAAGTAGACACCACAATGTCCAGCGTGTTAATTCTAGGCCGGATGCCCCATTAAATTGTCAAGGTTAATCCCCCTTTAAAGTCGCCATACTATCTGCATATATTGGTTTTAATTAACTATTATGAAAGCTGGGCCTTGTCAGTCACCGTTTATTAAGATTTTATTTTCCAACATAAAAACTATGTTCAGACTACCCACTCGGTAGGAAAGCGATCACTTAACCCTATAGTTCGGATTTTTTTTGATTTTTTAACAAAGATAGTATGTTGTTTTGCATTCAGCAACAAGACCTACGTTAAACTAAATAAGACGATACTCGAAAAGGAGATGAGTGTAGTCATTTGTTTGTTATGCTACGTACAAGCATATACGCGAAAATTGAGGGTCATACGCAATCCAAGCAAATTTTTGTCTTTCCCTATAAATCTCAAAACTGGACAACTTTTAAGCCGTTACCATAGAAGTTTAAGTAATTAGGTAAACATTAACCACTGCTCCAAATCATATTGAAATATTATATTTACTGGGGCCCTTTTATGGTTCAATTCATGTACAAACTTTACCATTATTCTTTCACTTATTCACGTAATTGCAAACATAGGTTCAACTAAATTTAAAATAAAGTGGGAAAAAATGTTCCGTTTCTTTTACTATTCGTTATTGGACTTAATTTAGAATGTTGTGGCCATGGGATTAGAGATCTATAAGTTTGGAAATTGTGACTTTGTATTACAAGCAAGTCAGAAGAAGACTATAATTAAAAAAATGGATTGTGTTAGATTTGACGATGGCATTATACAGAGTTCCTTTAAAGGCACCAGTGTTATAGTTTTCATAACTGGGGTATTAGTTGGAATGGACCAGGCCTTTAAAATAGTTCCACCATACACGATTTGTACACTCTGCAGCACGTAGAAAACTTCTGCATGTTAAGGACATATGCTTTAATTTTGTTCGCATATCTTGCTGTTAATTATCTTCAGTTATGACTGACAAGCAGTTATATCACATTTTAAATGTTACACTTGCCAATAGTTTCTTTTCAGTCAGAAAATGTTCTGAACAGTGCTCTCTTTTTCTTTTAATTTTGGAACAGACCTTGGTTTAGCAATATCTATTCTAAGATACCGTCACCTAATATATGCCTTTCCCACCTAGCTGACCAGAGCATTTATTGGAGCGGATAGCCTAACCGTTGCAAATGACGTGCCCCTACCGCCATTCTAAGTTGACGTATTTAATACGTACTGTGTTAGCGCAGTCATCATCAAATAATCGACATTTTGTCTTTGTTCTAACGGATTCGTTTAACATAGAAATTCTCAGACCTTTCTAATTTCATTTTACCCTCTATTTCTTTCTGACATCGTATGCCCACGTATATGCTGAGGTTTACTAAAATCTTTCGAAAATTAAAGGGTCAACTCAGTACTTTAAGATATGTTATTTAACCCTTTCCGTCATACGACAATACTGCAGCAGATGACTGTGAAATCTCTAAAACTAAATAACCTATGAATAAAAGTGGAAATCATTGTGTCAAAAGGAGAAATTGCACGCTTTGTGCAATTTCTTCTTTTGCCACTATGTTTTCAAAAATCCGTCTGCTGCAGAGGTGTCAGAAAGCATCTATATGAGGAAAAGGGTTAAGATATTGCTTGCTGAAAATATAAATGACTAGAAAAAAGAAAAAAAACACTTAATTTTAACAAGAGGACCATGATGGCCCTGAACCCAATCACTTCATTAATGCAATGTAATTTAACATGCCAATAACAATAACTCTTGTGTTTATACTTTGCAGCAATGCTTTTTAATCAAACAAGATGGCATGCAGAAATCAGAAAGGATGTAAAATTAAACACAATTTCAGTTAATGAGCACAAAAGAAAAACAGCATAGCAAAATATGCCAATAAAAATCGAGAAAGGCCCCTGAAAAACTGATAAATATAAACAATGATCTAACCTAAAGGACATGACATCATACTACTTCAAATTGGTTTTCAAAATATCCATCATGTCGTTTATGAAAGATTTAGAGTGAAACAATTTTAATGACTGAAGAATATCCTTAAAGCCATATATATATATATATAAAGAGCAAGCGCTATGGTGGCCAGTATCAAAATTGCATACAAAATAAAATGTTTTAAACTTGATCTAGATAATTACTGAATTTTGACAAATGATTGTATGAGGGTTTAAATATTTTCAGTTGCATGGCTGTTATATTATAGTTCATCTGAAGGTTTTGTGTCCATATATCTGATATTATTGATATGTGACATGTTTTGTGCAGTTTGATGCCAGTTTTTAATGTCACCAATATTTTTCAGGTGCCCGGTTACCCACCATGGTATAATGTTAAATACAGCGGAGATGAGGCCATCTACACCAGTAATTTACTGGAAGATTATGAGCTATGGGATACGATGTTAGTGGTGGCAGGACAGTGATTTTTTTTCAAGAGCCACCACAAACGAAGTGTGTTCTTTTGTGTTTCCACGATAGTAATTAAAAATGATTTGCATCGAATAATTGAGAAATATATTTAAGTATATACTTTGTTGTTACAGTGACATTTAGGAGGCACAGACAGTGTTTAATATCTATATGTTTAATTAAATTAATGTAGCATTATACACAGTACGTTGTATGTGAAGTTAGGTTTGGACCACATGTTGTTCTTAAGTGTAAACTGTGAAAAGTTACAGGTTGAAAGTAAATTATGAAATTGTTTGAAGTGTCGTAACTGTTTTTATTATATATTTGATCTTGGTGATTTTTTTTTTGATTTTTTTTACTGTAACTAAATACTTCTAGGAAATGTATAGTTTAATAGGTTTAAATATTTTTTTGAAAAAGGTGTTGTTCTGGCTAACCCGGTTTCGTGTATTCAGTATGACTGTTGTCCGAAAACAGATTTGTCATGCGCAATGCATTGTGGTATATAACCTATCATTAGAAATTAGTAAACCTGAAATCGTCGGCTATAGACCCATATTGAATGTTCAGTACAGTATAAGCGCGTTCGTTATTAGCTTCAGCATGGTTAGCCTAGGTAAATGTCCAAATGAAGAATTCGCACACGCAAATACGTCACTTTTTCCAAGAAAACTTTTGAATTTGAGTACCATTTCTTTTAATGTTTCACGTTACAATACTTAATTGTTTACGAGTAGGACAAAACCTGTACTTGCATTTTAATGAGATTTTTACGACACTTGGTAATGGTTGCACAAGTTTAATTGACCCATATTGAATATTCAGTACAGTATAAGCGCGTTCATCAGAAAATAATCGAGATGTGTTGGCCACGATTTATTTCTTCCAGTTAGATTTTATTGTTCTTGAGAAATCATGATATAACATATATTGGTGCGGAGACATAACCGCTGCAAATGTCGGATTCTTTCAATTCACCATTTTAAGTTGACCTATTTTAGTACTGTGTAAGAGCATTCATCATCAAATAATTGACCTTTCAGCGCCGTGAAGTCTCCCGTGTTCTTATCGATTCGTTTTACATAGAAATGTTCGGCCTTTCTGTTCTCATTTTATCCTCAATTGATTTCAGACATCGTGAGCTGATCGGTTTTCCCCCTGATATGCTGAATTTAACTCAAATTTCGAAGATAAAATAGAATATTAATTTTACAATTTATTCCAAAATTAAAGGAAATGTTTCTTTTTTACTTTTACCCATCCAGCAAATTAAACCATCAGCTCTTTCTGACATCAGTCGTTATTTCAGCTAGCTCTCGACTACAGGCCTAGCTAGTGTTTGTTAGCAGTCGGGAAGGTACAAACCTCTACGAATATCACGGTAAGCATCCTTTTTGTTGGTACTCTCTCTTAGTATTTACTTAGATGTCAAATATCGTTTACACCTTACATCGATCGTTTTCGTACCTTTTTATGCCCCCCCCCCCCCCCCCCCGGAATCTCCGATTCGGGGGGCATATAGTTTTTGGCCTGTCTGTTGGTCTGCACGTCTGTCTGTCTGTCTGTCTGCACAAACAAAACTTTAACCTTGACCACTACTTTTGAACCATAACAGGTACGGCTCCCATATTTCACATGTGTATTCCTTGTGACATGACCTTTCTGTCAGTACCAACATTTTTGACCTTGCGACCTTGACCTTTGACCTAGATGTAGTTTTTGGCCTGTCTGCACGAAAAAACCTTTAACCTTGACCACTACTTTTGAACCATAACAGGTACGGATACCATATTTCACATGTGTATTCCTTGTGACATTACCTTTCTGTCAGTACCAACATGTTTGACCTTGCGACCTTGACCTTTGACCTAGATGTTGCCATTCTCGAAAAAAACTTTAACCTTGGCCATTACTTTTGAACCATAACAGGTACGGCTACCATATTTCACATGTGTATTCCTTGTGACATGACCTTTCTGTCAGTACCAACATTTTTGACCTTGCGACCTTGACCACCTTTGACCTAGATGTTGCCATTCTCGAAAAAAACTTTAACCTTGGCCATTACTTTTGAACCATAACAGGTACGGCTACCATATTTCACATGTGTATTCCTTGTGACATGACCTTTCTGTCAGTACCAACATTTTTGACCTTGCGACCTTGACCTTTGACCTAGATGTTGCCATTCTCGAAAAAAACTTTAACCTTGGCCATTACTTTTGAACCATAACAGATACGGCTACCATATTTCACATGTGTATTCCTTGTGACATGACCTTTCTGTCAGTACCAACATTTTTGACCTTGCGACCTTGACCTTTGACCTAGATGTTGCCATTCTCAATTTCTTTTTTAACCTTCCCCACTTCTTTTGAACCATAACAGGTAAGGCTACCATATTTCACATGTGTATACCTTGTGACATGACCTTTCTGTCAGTACCAACATTTTTCACCTTGCGACCTTGACCTAGATGTTGCCATTCTCGAAAAAAACTTTAACCTTGACCACTACTTTTGAACCATAACAGGTACGGCTACCATATTTCACATGTGTATTCCTTGTGACATGACCTTTCTGTCAGTACCAACATTTTTGACCTGGCGACCTTGACCTTTGACCTAGATGTTGCCATTGGGGGGCATCAGTGTTTCACAAACACATCTTGTTTCTGTTTTCTATTTCAGGTCGTTTGTGGCACGGATGTCCGCGATGTTATCTATACCGAAAAGCTAAATTAAATGTGAAATTAATGAAACCTTAAACTCTTAAACTAATTCAAACAAAGAATGGAATCAGTGTTATGATAAAGAATACCTTGAAATTCGTGACACAAACTATAGACGAGTTTAATATCATGTGCGAATTCGAAGTAGGTATTCAATTTTTAAGTTCGGTTTTAAGCACTCAAGCAAAATGAATAACTTAATAGACATGCCTCTCATGAATCGGGGATTCGCCATGCAAGTCAGTGTCCCGACCAAAACATCCGCGCTACCCAATTAGCCCATTAGCCTATAAAAGACCAGGCACTATAACTTGTAAACTTTAAGCAAATTAAATATGACACATAAAATATAAATTTGGTGTATATGTAATGAATGAAACGAGCAGATGGAATATTCTCAACTGAAAAAGAACAAAAATAATACGTAGATACGTGCACATATATTTATGACATTTTATTACCATTACAGTTAACATACATGTATTTATAAGATTAAACAAGAGCCCCATGAGGCCCTGGAATCGCTCACCTGAGAATGGGCTATTTAAGACATAACTCTTTCAGCGCCAATGGCAATATCATCAAGACAAAATTTCAAGCAGCTCAAGTCAAAAATGCGATCTCTATAGTGTTAACTAGATCGTTCTACAATTTGGCCTAGTGACTTAATTGTTGACCTGACCTGATCCATATTTGAACTTACCCTATATATTATCCAGACAAATATTCTGATAAAGTTTCAACATGCTCAAGCCAAACATGTGGCTTCCGGAGTGTAAACAAGATTTCCCTTACATTTGGCCTAGTGACCTAGTTTTTGAACGGACATGATCCATATTCAAACTTGGCTTAGATATCATCAAGACAAACTTTCTGATAAAGTTTCAACATGCTCAAGTTTAAAATGTGGCTGCCAGAGTGTTAATAAGATTTTGTTCAATTTGGCCTAGTGACCTAGTTTTTGACCGGACATGACCTATATTCTAACCTGGCATAGATATTATCAAGACAAACTTTCTGACAAAATTTCAACATGCTCAAGTTTAAAATGTGGCTTCCAGAGAGTTAACAAGATTCTTCATAAATTTGGGCTAGTGACCTAGTTTTTGACCGGAGATGACCCATATTCAAACTTGGCCTATATATCATCAAGACAAACTTTCTGATAAAGTGTCAACATGCTCAAGTTTAAAATGTGGCTTCCATAGTGTTAATAAGATTTTTCTTAAATTTGGCCTAGTGACCTAGTTTTGGACCCGACATGACCCAGTTTCGAACTAGATTTGATGGAGATATATGTTCGGATAAACTTTCATGAAGATTGGATGCAAAATGTTGCCTCTAGAGTGTTAACAAGCAAATGTTGACGACGGACGACGGACAAAAGGCGATCACAAAAACTCACCTTGAGCACTTTGTGCTCTGGTGAGCTAAAAATGTGCCTCACTCTAAAATATGACCAGCCGATTTTCCTAGACCGGGCCCATCTAGGCTCCCGTTTACACCGAAGCTGAGACCAAAGCAGTGTGTTGGAAAGCCGGAGATCCCTGAGCTTCCCTACCAGGAACCTCGTTTCCGGCTTACGAGTATCCACCCACGGCAAACAGGCGGGCTTATTAGGGGGACTAATACCCCTTGTAGGACGAACCGCCGGCGTATTCTAACCCCCACCGGCAGGGGGGTACCGGGCGACTGATGCAAAAAAAAAGAGCCACATAATATATGAAAATATCAAAGAAAAGGTCGATGCATAACGAAAGAATTAGGAATAAATAATCAAAGCAGAAAAAAGCTAAAAAAGGTTTGTAAAACGGTCATGAAAAGGGAAACAAGTCTTAGAAATTGAAAAAATAACATAGTGCCCTGAAATTGTTCCAGCAATTTTTACAGGATGCCACACCTTAGTATGAGGGCTATGGGCATGAATAACATAGACCATAGAAGTCGTTGAAAGATACGAATTTTTACCTGAATGAGACAACAGGCTTGACCCACACGCTATACAAATTATTGTCCCCCGCTTTACGAAGTAAAACGTCGGGGACATTAAATCTCATTCGTCAGTCCGTCAGTCCCTCCGTCACGCTGTCACAAAAAACTTTAACCTTGGTCATAACTTCTGAACCGTAATAGGTACTGCTTTCATATTTCACATGTGTATTCCTTGTGACAACCCCTTTCCATCAATACCAATTGTTTTGACCTTGACCCTACATTTTAAAAATATTAACCTTGATCATAACTTTTGAACCATAACCGGTAGGGCTTTTTTATTTCACCGTCAGTCCCTCCGTCACGCTCGTCGGGGACATTAAATCTCATTCGTCAGTCCGTCAGTCCCTCCGTCACGCTGTCACAAAAACTTTAACCTTGGTCATAACTTCTGAACCGTAATAGGTACTGCTTTCATATTTCACATGTGTATTCCTTGTGACAACCCCTTTCCATCTAATTTCTAGATAATTTCAACTTCCAAGTATTTATTCTGACCTATGTAATACATTGCTCATAATAAACCAGCCATGATTTAATTTTCCATATAATTTAATGAGGTCAATCTGTTTAGACTTCACAAATACAACTGACATATTACTATAAACAATAAAGCCTTCTCTAGACAGAAAAGACAGTTACAATATGCCAGGAAGCGTTGCAACCCAACCAATAAGACCCCCAAAGCGGGGGACCATAATTCTCTGAATTTGCTTGTTTATGGTAAACGTACATTTGCCTATCTTAAGAGACACTGCCCGCATGGAATCTGTGCTAATGAGTTTAAGTTTCAACGGTACGTGGTTCCTACAACCAAATGAGCTTCCTGAGGTTACATCGAGGAACATAGGGCCACAACAAAGATGTAACATTGGATGTGTATTTAAACCGAAGGCGCAGTTCAGTCAGCTAAAACGTGTCTTGACAGTCGGGACGTTTGTTTTTCGTTAGAATGGAATGTGGAAGGACATTTGATATCATGATTTACTGAAATAAATGGAGTAGCATAAAGCCAAAACAGTTTGAGAAGAAAATGAAACCTAATTGGACAAATATTTGTGCCAAGGCCTTCAATCAAAAAGTGACCGACTGTGTACTTTATTTCAATTACCATAAGGAAGGCATCCGGGTTGTGGAATGTTCATGCTCAGAATAAGCGATGAGCCTAGAAAATCACGGAAAAACAATTTGATGGTTAATGTACATGTCATCAAGCCTATTGTAAACCACAAACCAGAGCTAACCAAGAAGAAGTTGGCTATGAAAATCAGACAAAAAGCAAAACAAAAATTGATGAATCAGAAGGTTCCACTAGATCTCAATCAGAACAGGTTCTAAGAAAAGCCAAATCCGAGTGGAATCTTCATGAGGCATTACATCAGCATCCATTCACTGAACTTGTCATAAGTCATGAAATGTACAGGGAGGAAGATGAAGAATCTATATCTACAATTAGAAAAATCCAGGAAATGTCCTATGAACCATTTAATGGCATGATGTACATGGAATATTCCTTTGAAGCGGCAAAACATAACATTAAGTATGGAAATGGTGTATTTTACTTGGATGCAAAAGGATCAATTGTAAAGAAAATTCAGGAAAGTCTTGTATTCTGCATTCAGATGGTGTGATAGTTACTGTGCCGGAGAACCTTACATATCACCAAAGCACAAACTACATTTCAAGACCCATTCTCACTTTCCAATGACTGCTTAGCAAAAAGCATCGGCCCAACAGGATAGAGGTTGATTTCTCGTAGGCATTGATTCACAGTGTTTTATTATCTCTGAATTGTTTGAAGATAAATTAATACTTGGATCTGTGCTTTGAACTGGGTGAAGAACAGATGAAGAATGGTACAACAGTTGTTCATGTCTGTTGTTTTCACATGTTAAGAGCCGTTAGGGAACACTCGAAAGAAAAGGTGAAGGAGAAAGCAATTCGAGTGCTGTTATAAAGATACAAAAAACGGACGAATAAAAAGGCGTCAAGTCAAACTCATCCATCATTTCGGACAGGTATTTTCACCAAAAGAAAATTTAAATTGAAAAAAAGGCGTAAACATCATCCATCATTCCTGACAGAACCATTAACTTATTCAAATTGTAACAAGAGGGCCAAGATGACCCTCAATCGATCACCTGAGTGATAGTAAATTAGCAGCAAATATTTAACTGCAACTATCTAGGAAAATGTTATCAGGAGTGCAAATGGAACTGCAAGGAGTGGACACTGTTCAAGGAATAGCTTATCAGTATAGGCCATTTGTATCTCGAAAACTAACAAGATATTGAATAAGAATGGAACTATAAAGTTTTGTCATTTTGCGTATTTCCTGATGCCGCCTGACTGCCATGTTTTTCAACCAATCAGTATGACTTGAACAACTTTTGTAGAGGGTTACCCAAGGAACATTTCTAGCATATTATATTGGAATCTGAAGAGCAGATTAAGAGAAGAATATTTTGAGATGCCGCAGCAATTTAAGAACTCAATTGAATTTAAATCTTTGAACAATTCTGAAAGAAGACCACCGAAGACAATGCTGATTTGAGGTTATTCCTATCATTAAAGGGCAATTACTCTCAAGTGACTAAACCGATATGGCTGGTAATCGAACTTGTCCCGAGATATTATGTACATACACATTATGGTGGTGATTGGACAAATGCTTCTAATGTTATTGAGCGGACAATATCAATTATAGGTAATTTATGTCATTAAAGGGCGATAACTCTAGAGTGACTCGAGCAATATGACTAGTTATAAAAATTGTCCGAGATATTATGCCCATACACATTCTGGCTAAATTGAGTTATCGAATTTGTCCAAGATATTATGCCAAAACACATTCTGACCAAATTTGGTGATGATTGGACAAAGGCTTCTTAAGTTATAGGGTTGACAAAATACTCGATGCCAACCGACCGCCAAAAACCTTTTTTTTTTTTTGGTTTTAATTAAAATGCTCAATAAATATATGCATTTCCTAATGATAGCACTTAACACAGCATTTACACAGATTTATAAACAGTTTAAATTACATTCTCATTTTCAAAAAAAGAGATACGTCCAAATAAGATCCCATCAGGGAGGCGGTTGTTTATTCATTAGTATTGAAGAGAACATGGAACTCATGAGGGACTAAAACAAGAGGGCAATGATGGCCATAGTTCACTCACATTAATTATACAATATACTGCAATGCAAAACACATTAAGACAATTATTCTGAATGCAACCTCCACATTGTTAACAAGATTTTCCTTCATTTGGCATAGTGATCTATAGTTTTTTACCTGATTTGACCCATATTCCAACATGGACTAGATATATATCATCAAGACAACATTCGACAAAGTTTCAACTTGCTCAAAGTGGCCCCACAGCGTAAGTTTTTAGCATTTTAATTATCTTTTGCATAATAGCAAGGTAAACAAATTTAGACAACATTGGGATAGTGACCATTACAGATCTAAATCCTTTAAATGTTTTTAAACCCAATTTCAGCCTGGAGCATGACTGCAACACAGTTTTTCATGTGGCATAGTTGTTGGAAATGTTCAACACTGTCTATTTGGAACATAGCATGGAACATGCAGCTTTCCCAACTGTCGAGGTTATCTTAAATTCGACAACACAAAAGAAGAGGATGACCTGTGGCACATGTATGTACATGTCCAGACTTTACACCGCGGTGTCTTCAGCAACAAGGAGAAGAAGTCAAAAAATGGCCATGGCAAACCTGGGCTTGAATATAACACTGACCCAATCACCAATTGGGGGCTCAAGTTAAGTTCGCCTTTTGACTGGTAATTTTAATTAGTTGCAAAGTGGCAGGTGATGATATTGTTTAGGAAAAAAGGCAGACATGTCTGACGTTTGCAACAATTCAGAAAAATAAACCGATGGCAAGGACGACCAGAACAAGAGCTGTCGGAGGACAGCGCGCTCGACTATATGCCTCTTATTCACATAAAGCACTATTTCATTATATTGCACTTAAGTACTTTTAAATTATATATACTCTATTATGTAAAAGCAACTGAATAGATACATACATTTAAAAGTCAATCAAGGGCAATAACTCCATATTAAAGTTAACAATCATGAATGAAAGGTATTAGATGTAATTATATTCCAAATATGAAAGCCCTAGCACAAGTACTTATTGAGAAAAATTAAAAATTAAAATAAAATTCCAACTTGCCCTAAAACTTTAACCACACAAAATCATGTTTTTTAGCGCAAAAAGAAGGTCATACTCAGCATCTTCAGCTTTCAATGTGAAGAAAGGTATTATATGTAATTAAATTCCAAATATGAAAGCCCTAGCACAAGTACTTATTGAGAAAAATTAAAAAATAAAATAAAATTCCAACTTGCCCTAAAACTTTAACCACCCAAAATCATGTTTTTCACCCCAAAAAGAACGTCAAACTAAACATCTTCAGCATTCAATGTGAAGAAAGGTATTATATGTAATTATATTCCAAATATGAAAGCCCTAGCACAAGTACTTATTGAGAAAAAATAAAATTTAAAATAAAATTCCAACTTGCCCTAAAACTTGAACCACCCACAATCATGTTTTTTAGCCCAAAAAGAAGGTCATACTCAGCATCTTCAGCATTCAATGTGAAAAAAGGTAGTATATGTAATTTAATTCCAAATATGAAATCCCTAGCACAAGTACTTATTGAGAAAAATCAAAAATTAAAATAAAATTCCAACTTGCCCTAAAACTTTAACCATCCAAAATCATGTTTTTTACCCCAAAAAGAAGGTCAAACTAAACATTTTCAGCATTCAATGTGAAGAAAGGTATTATATGGTATTATATTCCAAATATGAAAGCCCTAGCACAAGTACTTATTGAGAAAAAAAAAATATAAAATAAAATTCCAACTTGCCCTAAAACTTTAACCACACAAAATCATGTTTTTTACCCCAAAAAGAAGGTCAAACTCAGCATCTTCAGCATTCAATGTGAAGAAAGGTATAAGATGTAACTATATTCCAAATATGAAAGCCCTATCACAAATAATTATGAATGAAAATGCCAACTTGCCCTAAAACTTTAACCGGACGCCGACGCCGGGGCGAGTAGTAAAGCTCTCATATTCTTCGAATAGTCGAGCTAAAAATGAAATACCCGTGCAGATAGACGAATGTGTACAATAACATTATTGATTATTCTCGTTGTGGGCAAAACCCCGTTTCAGCCGGCACACCGGTGCACTGTGACCTTGGCTGAAAGTATTACCCCACGTAAGCAAATCGCGGCAGCGGAGAGTTAACAAGATATGCTCCAATCACGGAGTTAACCCACAGGAGGATATGGGGGAATGTGATATTGAGTCAGGTAATTGCTCTGCCACTGTCAGCATTGAGACACACATTGGAGATGAGCAACAATGGGCGGAATGAATGAATGAATGGTGTTTTAAGGCCCGTCGACAACTAAGGTCATTTTGGGCGCTTAATAATTTACTTAATGAAATAATCAAACATGATGTATGCGATAACTAAATTATATATAAAATAACATGTAAGCCAATGTAAAATAAGATATAGGCAAACAAGCCCAACATTACTATGTACTACTTAACATAAAGATAAATAATATCTAAGGAAATTTGGAACATGATCTGTAAAATTAATGCATGTGCAAAAGCACGATTTAAGAAATAATCATATCTTATTAAAAACACCAATTTCCCTAAGGAAATCAAATAAAAGTTCCGGTTTGACAGACTGAAAGAGCTGACGCATACTTTGAGCCTTGAAAAATCTATCACGTATTGGGGCGAAATCAGCACATTCCAGAAGAATGTGTTGTACTGAAAGTTGTGTATAACATGGAACACATTGAGGTGCTGCCCCACCTTTCAGTAAGTATGCATGAGTTAACCATGTGTGTCCAATGCGTAAACGAGCAAGGACAATTTCTTCTCGGCGAAAGGATCGTAAAGCTTGCAGCCACTCACCAAGTACTGGCTTGATTGAGTGGAGTTTATTATTCACTTGCTCATTCCAATGACTTTGCCAATCATCGTATAGTAAAACGTTTATTAAAGGTTTAAAATCAAAATGAGGTATTTTAAATGGCAAGATATCTTGTGAAAGAGCAGATTTTGCTGCCAAGTCAGCTTGTTCATTACCGCGAATGCCCATATGACTAGGGATCCAGCAAAATACTACATTCGCTGTAGCACATATATATGATAGTTTGGAGAGGAGATTAACAACAAGAGGATTTTTAATTTTCTCATTCTGAAGTGCCTGCATAGCAGACAATGAGTCGGTAAATATAATATACCGCCAATAACCTTCTGATTTAATAAAGTCTAAAGCTAAATCTATTGCATTTAACTCGGCGGAAAAAATATAAGAATTATCTGGTAGTCGAAATGTTATTACATCGCCATCAGGAACTGCGGCAGCAGCTGCCCTTTTGCCATCCTTAGAACCATCCGTATAAATATGCTCAAAGTTATAATATGTATTCTTAATTTCTATATACTTGGATTTAAAAACAATAGGATCTGTGCAGGCCTTTTTATCGGTCGCAAGATCATAAATGAATGATGGACTACTTAGAGTCCAAGGTGGGGTATCTGAAATCTCTTGCTTCGCGATGTCGTCAAGATCAATATCAAGCTTTAAGACTTCTGGACCGTAACGGATACCAAAAGGCGGTATTACCCGTTCCTTCTTTAAAAATAATTCCTGGTATAAAGGGTTGAAAACAACTCTATGAGTGGGATTTGAAGGATTAGACTTAAGTTTCAAGAAATACTGCATCGCTAGTTTTTTTCGGCGTAAATTTAACGATGGTTCATTGGCTTCTACGTAGAGACTTTTGACGGGCTAGGTTCGAAAAGCGCCAAAGGCTAGCCTTAACCCTGATGGTGAATGGTATCAAGTGTTGCAATGTACGACTTTCGTGCTGAGCCATAAACAATACATGCATAGTCTAATTTAGATCGTATTAATGACCTGTAAAGTCTCAAGAGGACTTTACGGTCAGCGCCCTAATCCATGTGGGATACAACGCATAAAAGATTTAATGCTTTCTGGCATTTATTTCTAAGATATTTAATATGAAGAAGAAAAGTCAGTTTTGGGTCAAACAATAGACCAAGGAATTTGAATTCAGGCACAACTTCAATACGAGTGCCATCTAGTGTTAAATCTGAATTTAGGTGGTGTTTACGAAGTTGACAAAAGTGCATACATTTGGTCTTGCTTTTAGAGAATTTAAAGCCATTTTCGTTTGACCATTTTTGCAAATTATTCAAAACTTGTTGCAATTGTCTTTCAATTGTATGCATATGTTTTGATCTGTAGCAAATACAGAAATCATCAACATATAGAAAACATTGAACTCCAGGGTTAACAGATTTGATAATGTTATTAATCTTCACACTAAAAAGTGTAACAGAAAGAATGCATCCCTGGGGAACACCCATTTCCTGTTCATGTGGATCAGACAAAGTATCACCAACACGAACTTTGAACTGACGTTCATCTAAAAAAGCAGAAATGAAATAAGCAAGGCGACCTCTTGTGCCAAAATCATAGAGGTCATTCATAATACCATATTTCCAGGTAGTGTCATATGCACTTTCTAAGTCAAAGAAGACGGAGACAACGTGCTCTTTTTTAATGAATGCTTCTCTGATAAAAGTTTCAAAACGGATCAAATGATCCACTGTGCTTCTATGTTTACGAAAACCAGACTGGAAAGTAGTAATAAGTTTGTTCTTTTCGAGAAACCAAACAGGTCTGTCGTTCACCATTCTTTCCATGGTTTTACATATACAGCTAGTTAAGGCTATAGGACGATAATTCCCAGGATTAGTTGTATCTTTACCAGGCTTGGGAATTGGAATAACGATGGCCTCTTTCCAAGATCTCGGGAGATTTCCCGTTCGCCAAATCTAATTATAGACGTCAAGTAAACAAGAAAGGGATCGGAAAGGTAAATGTTTAATCAGTTGATAGTGTATATCATCTGAACCCGCAGCGGTATCATGGCACTTCTTGAGAGTCGATTTTAATTCTTTTAACGTAAAAGCTTTATTGTAGGCCTCTTCATTTTTCGATTTAAAGTTAATTTTCCGTTTCTCCTTTTGCTTTTGAAATTTTTGAAACTTTGGAGAATAGTTTGAAGAGGACGACTTTTGTGCAAAGGAATCTGCCAACGTTTTGGCAATATCATTCTTTGAGGTGGTGATACCGTCTGAGGTGCTCAGATGATTCACACTAAGCGAACTGCTCTTTCCTTTTATTTTCCTTATCATGTCCCATGTCTTTTTGACAGATGATCTAGAATTTAATATAGATACATACTGTCTCCAAGACGCACGTTTACTGTGCTTAATTGTTTTACGAGCTTTTGCTCTAGCTATTTTAAAGTATACATGATTTTGATGGGTTGGCCTCAGGTTAAACTGCCTTAGAGCCGATTTGTGTGTTCCTATAGCCTTTTTGCAATCCTCATCAAACCAAGGTTTGCGAGGGTGCTTTGGATTTGTCGAAGTTTGGGGAATTGCCTCTTTAGCAGCCTGATACATTAAAGAAGTAAATAGTTGTGTAGGATCATCACATTCCAAGAAAGCATCCGGATTAATGGAATGTTCACATCGCATCTGGAATAAATTCCAGTTCGCTTTGTGGAGCCTCAATCGTCTCGGACGCCCATAAAACTTTGAAAGCTATTGAAGTTCTTTTAACTCAGGTGAGCGATATAGGGCCATCATGGCCCTCTTGTTTTTGTTAAAATCCATTTTTCCTCTGACACTTACCTTTCAAGGTAGGGCTTTGAAACTTAATATAGTTGTCTGACATTATAGTAACAACCACAGGGACAAGTGTCATAACACATGATTGCATGTTATCCCCCTATTTAAGTCAGAATTACATTTTATCTCAGTTACCATTGAAGAGCTTGGAAACTTCATATAGTTGTCTGACAATATTTCATTTTAAAATAGATAGCTTATGGCAGCTACATATACAGGGCAGTGGTGTGTGGTGAAGCAAAACAGTGTCATGACTACCTAGTTGTATTTCCTTCATGTGTATATTCACTGTTTTAATGACTATTTACAGGTACATTGAAAGAAACCAGAACATTGCTCCTGGATATGGAAAAACATACAATAGCAAAATACCAGAGTATCTGCATAATCGTCCACCGGAATTCATAAAATCATGCATGGAGAAAATGGAACTTTAAAAGAACTGAAGGTAAAAATCAGTCTGAAGTACTTCATTTTCAAAGTTTTATCTTGTTATCCTTCCGTTGAAAAAGAAGATTTATACTGATTGGCTGATTGGCTGATATTGGTCAATGCTGTTTACTGGGAAGTCAGAAGCCATCACTTGGTAAACAAATATGACTTTGTTACAGCTAAGCAATTTATTTTAATTCTTGATAAACACGAGTCTTAGCCAGCTGGGGATCACAAATCTAATAGGTCAAAGGCCAGTCTTCATAACTTTTTTGACTGCCTTGTCTGTAAAGGTAAAGTGTCTGCTTCGGGTGGTGGAGGTCATAGGTTTGATCCCAGGTCAGGACATAACAAAGACTTTAATAATGGTAGTAATTGCTGCTCTCCTGGGCCCTGTGGTTGTACAACTGATTGGCTGATGACGGCTAAATGAACAAGTATTAATGGTAAATTACCGAAGGAAATACTGATATAACTGAAAAAATATTGAAAATGGCCTAAAACAACAATCCATCAAAACATTTGACATTAAGTCTTTCACATGTAAGACTGGCCCTGTATGTCAAGTCCCATAACTCAGGAATGGATTTTTACTGAATTGTGCCCCTTTTTGGACTTAGAACTTTGGTCAAACCTTTGCGTGCAGGCCTTTTCTCAGACACTGTGTATGCTGTTGCTTTGAAACTTCACACACTTATTCAGGGTCATTAGATGACCTTGTATGTCAAGTCACATAACTCTGGAATGGATTTTGACTGAATTGTGCCCCTTTTTGGACGTATAATGTTGGTCAAATCTCTGCGTGCAAGACCTTTTCTTAGACACTGTGTATGCTGTTACTTATCGTATATAAATACATTTACAGATTTAAAAGGCCCAAAAGGGCCTGTATGGACTTGGTTAACATTTGCATGCAAGTATTGAAAAGGTGTTTTATCTTGCAATAGGTGATACATTGTGACTTTACCTAATGCTATAACTGTTTTGAAGTAGGCCCTTATAGACGATAGCCCCGATAGGCGAGCTATATTGTCCTCCGACAACTCTTGTTTAGTTTAAGCATATGTATTTTTTCTTTTGCTTTTACACTAATATATTCAAATATTTGGCTTCAGAATCACAATTTCTTTGATCAAGTAATTCATTAAATGTGATACAGCTTGATTTATATAATAAGAAAACAAGAACAAATAAAAGAAAGAACTTTATTTTTATTCCAGTTGCTGCCATATTTCACAAATTCATTGTTTCAGTTCAGTGGAGACGATAGATGACTGTGTCCATGTTGATGGCCATACTTGTTTTTTTTGAGATAGTAGCAGTTATCCCAGATGTGATTGCTTCTATTTTGGAAGGAAGGTGTTACCATGTAAACACCTTTTCGCAGCTATCAGCCAGGGCAGAGACAAATATGATTGGGACAGACTATCTTCTATATACACCAATTCACATTTCTATACATGTGACACAGATGTTCTGTGTAAGTATTTTGGTTCGGGGGCTGTAAATCCCAAAATTTTAACACGCTACATTTCAAACACCATATATAATCTAAATGTAAAATGTGCTGATAACAACTATAAAACGTTCTATGGGATTAATTTCCGGTTTCAATATGGTATGCAATAAGACCAACTGAACTACAAAAATAGAAGAGAAAAACTTCAATCGTTTGTATAATACATGTATTTCATAGCTAACGGGCTCCATTATATTTTTTTTTCACGAACTCTGGATGTAGAAATGATTGTGCAGTAAATGTTAACTAACCCGATTATGGAAGATATTCATATACATATCACTTTATAGTATGTATATAAACAGGCAGTTGAAAAAACTATAAGTGTATGAAGTTTGATTTCCAAATTATTGAAAACCTTGTTTCTTATGATGATTTTATCTTTAATCACGTAAAATAAATTTCTTAACAAATGATGTTATATATGTTTATTAAGGACAAAGAGAAAGTAATATTAACCGCAATGTTTCTAATTGAAGACTACAATTTAGTTAACTAAACTTACGGACAAAGCTTAGAGCTATTAGTATGAGCCCTGTTGTTTGTCATTGACACAAAGTTGTTCTATTTCTATGTATATATACTTCAGCAATAAAAGCAAGGATTTAAACAAGTCACTTAAGTTGCTCATAAAATACTTAATTTTCAGATAAAACAAAACAAGACTTGTTGCAACAAGAAAGAGGAGAGCAGCCATAAAGAGCAGACCCAAGAAAATGACTCAGCAAGTACAGAGAACCTGTTATTGGGTAATTTGGTTATTAAAGGCAAATTGAATTTTCAAAATGTAATGAACAAAAAGAAATGAAATAAATATGCTTGCTTGCGTACTCCGGTCGGAGCCTTGGTCAGGACAGAACTTTTAGGACTGTTACAATGGCACTCAACAAGGGACTACATAGGAAAAGTCTCAAGAACATTTTACAACATTCTCAGTCTCCTATATTTGGAGAGGGTATATGTAGCCAAGCTATATGTACAAGGAGATATTTACACTGCCTTGTTATAGAGCTAGCTTTTAAAGCGATATGGTAGAGCGTCACCTTCGAATAAAATAGGTTCATGGTTTGAGTCTTTATCAGGAGAGATCCTATAACAAATGGCTATAAGACAGGGATTTGAACCCAGGTCTCCTGCATGTCAGACGGGAATACTCACCACTATTCAAGAGGTCTTTCTGTAATGCAATGCTGTGTTTTAAGAATAAATCCACCATTGCGACATGGTAAAGTAAGTTGAGCTTCATTTCTTTTTTTTAGTCAATGATACTCTCGATAACATGCAAAAGCGAGTAAGAGAGACACTTGACCTGGCAAGAAGCTGGACATTCAACACAACTGATATAGGACAACTGAAAGGGTTTGAATCTGATATACATGATATATTCAAGAAAGTTTCGTCTTTGAACTTGAAACTACCATTGCGGTCTGTCAAGAAGAAACTCCGTTTGAGAAAGAAGCAAAGCATCAATATTGTTTATTCTGAACAGAGTACCGGTTAGTAAGTTTGATACCTTCCATTTGTTTAAATGGCAGTTCAAAATGCAAGTCTTATTAATATTATGATTTGTAATTCCATAGAGTTTACAAAGTAAATCAGAACTATGTTAATGTTATTTTTAGTCCCCTACTGGTCGGAGACCATTTGGGAACTATAGGTTTTCTAGTCCTGGCTATTACTTCCACATGCTTAACTGGATTTTGATATTCTCCATAACAAGATGATTTGTCATGCACATTTTTTTGTGTGTCCAGGTTGTATCTTCCTTATACTAGAATGGATTTTGATATTATTTCACACAATTATTCTCCATAACAAAATGAAGTGTCATGAACATCACCAAGCCACTGACTCCCAAGGTCTAGGTCACAGTTTTGACTGAAACATTGTCTGTCTGCAATTTCGTGTCTGGGCTGTATCTTCCACAAGCTTGGATGGATTTTCTTATTTCTTCACACAATTATTCTCCATAAGAAGATGATTTGTCATGCACATCACCCAGCCACCTACTCCTAAGTTCAAGGTCACAGTTTTGGCTCAAACATTGTCTGTCTGTAATTTTGTGTTTGGGCTGTATTATTCAATTAGAATATATTTAATTAGTCCCCTACCGGCGTGCCGAAGGGGACTCTTAGGTTTGCACTCCGTCCGTCAGTCCGTCAGTCAGTCCATCTGTCAGTCAGTCAGTCAGTCCGGCAAATCAGTTTTCCGCACTTTTTTTCTACATGCTTTGAGGTATTGAGCTGAAATTTTGTATATGCCTTTGTAATCATGTGTCACAGATCAAGTTCGCGTTTCCTGGGATTTCGTTTGCCCCTTTTTGGACTTAGTGCAAACCGGTAGGGGACTATGGTATTGCTTGCAATCCTCCAGTTACTTGTTTATAAAGATATTAGAAATGATGGAAAACATGATGACAGATGTGTGCCTATGGGTTCAGAGTCCATAGTGGCTGTAGAAAATCCTTATGATCTGAAACCAGTGACAGTCTCATATGTTCCAGTGAACTCCTTCTTGCCAGATGATAATGTACCAGAAGCCAATCAAGATCTATGTAATGGTATGTGATGATACAATGTACTTAAGATCAGATAAAGCATTTTTGAATACATCCATAATACTGTCTGTCAAATACTTATTGTACATATATTTATGTGTTATTATATAAGTGAAATAAGGCAAGAAACCCGCAGACAGTAATAAGTGCAGCATCTACCAACAACCAGTCGTAATGAACAATTATGAGAAAATAAAATTACGACTGACATAGGGTTTATGAACCAATAAAGTGTAAGTTTTTAACAACAGGTATATAATTATAGTGAGTAAGCATTTGGACAACAGCTGGACTTAATTTCCACAAACTTATTGCTTTTGCATGCATTTTTGTGGAATAGAGATAAGTCCTAGAGTAAATATGGTACATTTATTGGTGCTGCACATCCCTATTTAGTACAGTACAGTATTTGATTTTCAATTCATATAAATTGCCCAAATTGTTAAAAGTTCTACAAATGAAGTTCATTCAGTTATTTATAAAAACAGCCAATAGTTTATTACAAAAAAAACATTTGTCCATGTGCACACAACTGTCTACAGTCGAGAAAGGATTTTATGAACAACCTTTCTCATGCTTTATTGCCCTAAACATTAAAAAAAAGTTTAGTTTGTGTGTGTATGTGCTGTTAAGATCTTTATGTTCTTTCATTAGTTAATGTCTTCAGCATTTACTTCCCTTTTTTCAGGTGTATAGGATTTGGTCTGGACAAACTGACGAAATCCCCCCCAAGAATAATAGGCCCTTACCCAATAACAACTCAGTCCATACGCTGCATCAACAGTCTTCTATCTGATGAGGTAAATTAATAAGAATGAACATATTGTTACTAAAACACAGGAAGCTCCTTAGACTACAATGTAAGAGGGTTTATTCAGAAGTAATGCCACACAATAAAAAAAAACCTGAATGTATTATAGTTGTCCGATCAATAACTTTCAAGCCTTTATCCAATCATCCCCAAATTAAGTCAGAATGTGTATGGGCATAATATCTCGGACAAGTGATATAATCTGTCATATTGCTGAAGTCATTTTATTTGATCATCAACAAATTTAGACAATATGTTGATGGGCTGAATATCTTGGTCAGGTTCGATAACTAACCACGTTATCTTAGTCACTCCACACTTATGACATTTAAATTGAACTGAAGTCATAGCGTGCATTTACCTTCTATGCACACTGGCAAATTATATACATAAATATATAACCTGTTTAATCTATCGGCCTGTTTATTTCTGTAATTAGTTAACTTAGAGCCTTGAATTTTACAATTATATTTTTCAGAGTGTTTGTGTATATATACTTTATTTAGTTTAAATGTACTTACACAGATCTTGTAATTTGTTTTTGCGACAACCTCAGTATAGTTTGAACAAGGGGATTCTGCTGTATAAACAATTTGAATAAACTTTAACACGTTAGTCATATAAATTCTTGAATGCATGTCATCGTTTTTCAGGTCATTGATTCATTTCTCCATGAGATTGTATCAAAACAGAACAGACACCAAAATGAGCAGATGATATACCACCTAAACTGTATATCAATGACAGCCATTTTCGAGGGACAGCAGCAAATACATCATTGTTTAAGAGGAGTGGTAAGCATTCAATGATTGCCTTGACAACAAACTGATAACACCGTTTTTGTTAGTTGAATGCCAAACTCAATTGATACAGTACATCTGTTGAATATTTCAGTTATTTTCCACAACTTTTACATTCTATTTCAATTCTTGAGTATTGGTTGGCAAGTCAGTGTTTACCATACATGATATTATATTCATCTTTTATCAAATGATAATTTCATTGTCCTCTCAATTTCTTTCAAAACAATAACAGAAAAGGAACTGGATGAACCTCAAGTTGACATTATAATTAGACATACAATCAATACAATTTATATCATATAATGTTGATTATTCAAGTATTAAGAAGACACGATCACATTTTCCAATTAGGTGTTTTCAGAGAGCATGTTACATCCACTTTGGTTCAAGGTTGCAATTACAAGTCAAAGATCATATGACTATATTTTGTGTCAATTCAATAACTTTGAAACGTTTAAAGGATTTTGAAATAGCTTACCACAAATGTTCACTTTACTGAGAAAATGTACAGAGTGCATGTTACAACCACTCTGGTTCAAGTTCAATGTTTCAGTATTACTATCATCAACAAAGGCAATGGGGGAGACATATGTTTATTTGACAAAAACAACCATCAAACTTGATTTTTTAGCTCACCTGAGCTTTGCTCAAGGTGAGTTATTGTGATCGCCTTTTGTCTGGCGTGCGTCGTGCATCAACTTCTTCTCCTCAGTAACCAGTAGGTCAATTGGGATGGAACTTCACAGAAAGCATCCTCTGAATGACCTCACCAGATTTCCTTCAATTTTTTACAGTCTTGTAATTTGTTTGCTTGCTTTTTTCAGGATTACAACTCATAATAACTTTGTATGATACACTCCATTACTGAACAGCCATTTATGAATTAGTGGATATGTCTTTTAATTTGTGCTTTATTTCATTTATATCTGCAGGTTAGCCCCTCAATACATCCGGTATGTCCTATCAAAGGAAGTGATGATATTAATAGCCTCCATACATTAGGGTGACCCATATGAAAAGTGCCAAGTGGTGTGCAATGCTTCAGAAATTGATAGTAAAATTATGTTTGGCGTATAATTGAATAAACAAACAAGACTTACCTGTAAGTTGATGTTTGTTTCAAATTCTATATAGTCATATGACTATTGAAGGGATCAAATGAGATGTGCAGTGACCGTGTCAGTATTTGTCAGTATTAAACGCTGTACATAGCAAGTGAAATTTGCTTTAGTCTAAAGGATCAAATCTTTCCCCACTCGTATAGTAGCATTACTCTGCTTACACGCATTATTTGGGCGAGGAGGGTGGGCATTTGATCCCTTCAATAGTCATATGACTATATAGAATTTGAAACAAACATCAACTTACAGGTAAGTCTTGTTTGTTTATTCAATTCTATTACGTCATACTATTTCCGGAACCAAATGAGACTTCAACGCATGAAACAAATATCACTTGCTCATAAAGAAAAAGTATTACCCAATTAGTTACAGTGAACTTAGTTGTAATAAATAATATTCATTACTTGTAAATCCTGGGGTCTTCAATGTAAAGCTGCGCTTTGGAAACTTTCAGCATCTTGTGTATGCACTGGCTTATCATAGAACCTTGCGAATGTGTCTACTGTTGACCATCCTGCTACCTTCATAATTTGGTTGATATGTAAGCCACTTTGTTTCACTTTTGAAGAAATAGCACTTCTTGTACTATGATATGTGTACTTGTTTACATCTATTCCAGAATTTTTCATAACACATTTCAACCATCTACTTACAGATGTAGATACCACATGCTTATATGGCCTAACATAACTTATCACTAATCTTCTTTCAGATCCTCTTAGAGGAAATGTACGATTAATGTACTCATTAAGTGTCCTATAAATACAAATATCGCTATCTGGCGAATACATAAAGAACTGTACATAAGGATTAATTTTTCCTTTTCTACATTGTTTTAATAAACCACTGTAAAATAAGATCATAGACTTATCATCTTTCTTCATTCCGTCTATGGACAACAAAGATATAGATTGCGACCGACTTGCCTGAGTCAAAGCAATCAACATTACTAGTTTATACGATAGAAATTTTAATGTCAAAGTTTCAACTGGTGACAGTGTCTTCAAATAACACAGAACTTTACTAACATCCCATGTCTCCTGATATTTTGGTTTCGTAGGACGCAGATTAAAAACACCCGTCAGAAAACGAGTAACTAAAGGATGACTACCAATAGCAAATCCATCCTGTCTATCACATAAGTTAGACAAGGAACTTCTAGCAGTATTTAAAGTTTCATAACTTAACCCCGATTCATATAACTCAGTAAGGAACTCTATAATATATTCTATAGGGGCTTGAAAGATATCAATTTTCCTTTTATCACAGAATGAAATCCATCTGTTAATATACGTGGAATACTGCTTTTTCGTAGCGTTCCTCCAGGACTCCATGATGATGTCAATAGATTTTCCCGAAAGTTTTCGGCTTTCATAGGATTTCCTGAGATACGACAAAGCATGAGATGAAGTTTGTTCACTAATGGATGAATTTTCCGAGTCTGTGATAACTTCAGAGTATCTTGACGTACTTTTATGATGTATGGGTCGTGTGTCAACATCTCCAGAATGCTGGTAAAGAAGTTCTGTGTCACCCAAAAAGGTGCCACCAGTAATACATCTGTTTGGTCTTGTCGGACCTTCTGAATCAACCGACCCATCAAACTGAAAGGAGGAAAAGCATACATGTACATATTCTTCCAACTTATGGAAAAAGCGTCAATAGATACTGCTTCTGGATCTGGTTTCCAAGAAACAAACCGTTCTATTTGCTTATTCAATCTAGAGGCAAACATATCAATTTCAGGCAGACCAAAGATGTCGACTACTTGCGAGAAAATTGTTTTATTCAATTCCCATTCAATATTTTCATTGAAATTTCTTGAATAGAAATCTGCCTCATTTTCTACACCTGGAATGTGCGTTGCTGAAATCCATATCGCTCTATCTTTGCACCATAACCACATTTCTTTAGTAAGTTCATTAAGTTGTTCCGTTTTCCCCCCCATATTTTGAATATGAGCAACTGTACATGAATTGTCAGATCTAATTTGTACATGCATATTTGTTTTCTTTAGACAAAATGATTTTAGAGCATGTTTCGCAGCAAGCAATTCCAAGTAATTGATGTGATTGTGGATCTCATTTTCATTCCAACGACCACCTATTTTTACTTCATTACAGATTGCACCCCATCCCAGAGAACTAGCATCTGTTGTGATCACTAACTTAGGATTACCATGAGATATATTTCTTTCCTGATGGCTCAAATTTCTAATCCACCATAAAAGCTGTAGTTAAATTTTTTCTGAAATTATCATCATAGCATCATAATCACATGCTCGATGTTTAAGTGATTGTATCTTTTCTTGTTCTATTGACCTATAGAAAAGTGGACCAAACTCAACTGCCGAAAAAGACGAAACTATTAGACCTACAACATGTGCTACATCTCTAATTTTTGCTTTATGCCGTTTGTACAATTCTGTGCAAGCTTGTGTTATTTTCTCAATTTTTTCAACTGGTAAAGTTACTACCATTCTTTCTGAATCAATATTGAATCCAAGAAAAGTGATCTTTTTAGTAGGACTTCTTTTCATGAAGGAGAAAACCAAGACTTGTCATGAGATGAACTGTGTCAATTATATTTTCTACACATTCTGTGTGTGAATCTCCCATTAATAAAGAATCATCTATATAACCAGAGTTCTTATGTCCAAGCATACGCAGGTTTCATAAGTTTAGTGAACTGTTTTGGGGCACATGAGATTCCATTTGGGAGAGCCCTGTACTGGTAAATTTTTCCCAAATAAGTAAATCTCAATTTCTTTCTGTCTTCCTCTGCAATGGGCACACTATAGTAGCCATGGCGAATATCAGTGCTGGCAAAAAAACATATCTGGTTTTACCAGTTTAAGAGCAGATTCAAAAGTATCCATTTTAAAATGGTGGTACTCTACATGCTTATTTAAGTTTTTAAGATTTAAGATCATTCTATATTCACCACTACGTTTAGGAATAATGAAAATTGGAGAAATATATTCATCAGCATGATGTTCAACTTCCTCAATGACTTCCATGTGTAATAAATTTTGGATTTCTTTACTAATTATAATTTCATCCTGTTCAGAAAATTTACTTCTAAAACAATAAGAATTTGTAGGATTTTCACCATCCATAAATTCAATGTGACAGTGTTGAACAATATCCAAAACATTGTTATCTGATGTTATTTTTCTCCAATTTTCAACATAACTCTTTAATCTACCAGCTTGGAAATCTACTGTACTAACCTCTATTTTTTCTGTGGTTTGTAGTTTTTTGCTTGGGTCATGTTGTCATTACGACTGTTATTCATTCCTCTTCCACGGCCACGGAAACCCCGTCCCCGAGAATATGGTCCACCATATCCACGCCGTCCTCGACCCTGGTACCTAACAGGACCACCACCACCACCACGACCGGAATATTTCCCGATACGATTCATGTTGTTAATCTCACGCACGTTATTATTAACGTCGGTATCATTACCATACAATAAGTCTGTGTAGGGCAAAGACGCAGAGGCCAAATAATGATACTTGTTATCCAGATCAGATTTATGCAAGTCCTTTCTCTTTGTATTAATCATTTTATTGGCATGGCCTAAAAGTGCTACAGCTGTAGTGCCTAACTCCACATGTTCTGAGTTCATAGAACCAAGTTGTTCAATTAGCTTTATCAAACTTGCAGAAGCTTTCAACAAAACACCTTGAATTGTAGTCAATCTGGAGTCTTCAGTTTGAGTATAACTCTTGAGCAAACGCCATATCCCTTGATTAACACGGGTCTTCACCAAAGAGTCACAATTTTGGGGCCGATGAATGTTTTTACACAATTCTTCTAATTTATCTTCAGACATTCCATTTCTAAATGAGTTATTAACTAGAACCGCCAAATCCGGGTGAACATCATCATCCACCGGTTCGGATTGTTGGAATTTGTGTGAGAGAACTTTAAATATAGAGTTTCCCGAGGTTGACGCACCTTCGTCCTGGTCAAATAATAAATTACTCTCGACCTCATGTTCATCTTCATAAGTTTCACTGAACTGAGTTTGACTATCATCATATTCGTCATAACTGCAACCTTCCACGAGGTTTTCTATGCGTTCATTTTGTTTGTCAATACGTTCATTTTGTGAATTAACATTAGCGTTTAGAACGCGCAGAATTTCTAGAACTTCTCTTATTGGAGGATTACTCAACTGTTCCTTGGAATTAAAAGGCGTCTTCTCTGCCAAGCTCTTTTTGGTTTGTACCGACGATATTGGTGCCTTAGATGACGTTGTATTCGTCTTCTTTCCCGAAGAAACAGCCGAAACCGTATTACTCTTAGAGATTTGCACCTCTTTATCCGCCATTACGCACGTGTGACAAAAACAATACGTAAACCAATTATCGTAAACCGAAGTCGTAAATAACGACACTTATTCTTTTCTGCGAACAGAAATAAAGTTTATTTGCCGAAACTAAAAACTTAATTGCTACCTAAATAGCTTATAAAAAAGATTCTATATATTCCAAAGAATATACGTTTGTTAGGAATCTTTTAATAGTGCACTGACTGACATAGAAAAATGTCGTCACGGTCGAGTTGCGGCTCGAGTAAACGCAAAGCGGTCTTCACTCAACGAGCTACAACAGCGCACTGACAAATACTGACACGGTCACTGCACATCTCATTTGGTTCCGGAAATAGTATGACGTAATAGAATTGTAAATTTGTAACTGATTGTTCTTATACCATGTTCATTTTAGTCAGTTTTTTCAACAAATGGTACAGCATACAACTAATCTGCAGCAGATGACTATCGAAGCCTCTTAGCAAAAGCACTGAAAATCTCTGTAGCCATTATTACTGAAAAGAATTGGTAACATTGTGGCGAAAAGGGGAAATTGCTTAATTGCTTATAATACTTAGAAATTCTATGTTTATGTTTTGCATGCATCAAAATTGAGAGTCCATATCTCAGAAACAACATGAAGTAATGTATTAAAATTGTATACAACCCTACACAACTATCACTACTTTGTAGATTATAAAGTAAGATAACTCTATCCTGCATTTTATACAAGTTATGGCCCTTTTGTGTCACCTGTGTAGCATGGTAGGCACTTAGGGATTACTTTGTTTTTGTCCGGCATCTGTCTGTCTGTCGTCACGTTTTCAAATTACTTTTTTTCTACTTAAAGGATTACATTGAAACTCCTGACAAATGTTTATATGAAGAAGTTTATTTCAGATATAAATTCAATAGGCCACATGACCTGTGAGAAAAACAAAATACACAAATAAATATTACAATTAACATAGCAAGTGGAGCACATTTACCAATTTACAAGTACAAACATTTGCAAGAGGTAACATGTTGTGTCATAGACGGAGAAGGTGTTGTTCAAACGTAATATCATATCCTTATCACCACTTTATATATACATGCTTAACAGGCAATACAATTTAATATAACACAATATAATATAATACAATACATAACATAATACAAAATAATATGATACAATACAATATCATATAACATAACATAATACAAAATAATATGATACATTTATCAATGTGTGTGATTGGTTCACAAAAGGGGGAAAATCCAAATATTTTTTATATAAGAGTTATTGCCCCTTTTCTGTCAAAAATTAAAACTTTCTGACAAGGCCCCGACAGCGACACACGTACTCCGGGGAGCACTCTGGTTTAATTTAGAAATTATGGTTAAAGATGTGCGTGCATCTAAATTAATATTCTATATCTCAGTGTTTACTTGATGCATAACATTGAAACTCTACAATGCTTCCAAACTACCACACCTATGGAAATGATCAAGTTGGATAACTCTATCCTGCATTTAATGCAAATAATGGCCTTTTTTTACGTGGAATTTCTGGTTAAAGTTTTTCATGCAACTACAATAAGAGACCATACCTTAATAACTACTTGATACATTGCATTGAAACTTAATATAACCCTTCCCATATATATGTAAACAATCAAGTGGGATAACTCTATCCAGCATATAATGCAAATGATGGCCCTTTTGACTTAGGATTTATGTTTACAGCTTTGCATGTAACTACATTTAATACCCATATCTCGGCACTTACTTGAAGCATTGCATTGAAACGTTATACCAACCATCACACCTATGAAAATAATCAAGTTAGAAAACTCTATCCTGCATATAATGAATATTATCACCCTTTAAGAAATTCTGGATAATGTTTTTCATGCAGCTACATTCGAGTCCATATCTCAATAACAATCAAGCGGTGAAAGATTCGATCCCCCTGTCCACCAACATCTTTTCTGATTGTAATGTGTTTATATGAGTGTCTAAATATGGTATCAAACAATGTGTATAGTATTATTTGTTTACTTTTTATATGTCCGTTTTTGAAAAAACGGATCGTATTATAGTTTTACCTGTGCTGTACGGGCGGGCGGTGTCCAGTATGTTGTCAGCTAAATAACTTGAGAAGCCTTTGTCCAATCATCATCAAATTTAGTCAAAATGTGTATAGGCATAATATCTTGGACAATTTTAATTACTAGCCATATCGCTTTAGTCAATTAGTTATCAACCTTTAATTATAGAAATTACCTAAAATTGGTCTTGTCAGCTAAATAACTTAAGAAGCCTTTATCCCATCATCACCAACTTTGGTCAGAATGTGTATTGGCATAATATCTTGGTCAAGTTTGATAACTAGCCATATCGCTAAAGTCAATCAAGAGTGATCGCCCTTTTATTATAGAAGTTGCATAACATTGGTCTTGTCAGCTAAATAACTTTAGAAGCCTTTGTCTAACAATCACCAAGTTTTGTCAGAATGTGTATGGGCATAATATCTTGGACAGGTTTGATAACTAGCCATATCGCTATAGTCACTATATAGAGTTATTGCCCTTTAATTATAGAAATTACCTAAAATTGATCTTGTTTATCAATAACTTTTGAAGCCTTTGTCCAATCACCACCAAATTTATCTAAAATGTGTATTGGCATAATATCTCGGACAAGTCAATCGAGAGTTATTTCTGTTTAATTATAGAAATTACCTGAAATAGGTATTGTCCGATCAATTACTTTAAAAGCCTTTGTCCTGTCAACACCAAATTTGGTCAGAATGTGTATTGGCAAAATATGTCTGACAAGTTTGATTACCAGCCATATCGCTTCTTTAACTGCAGAGTTATTGCCTAAAATGAGTCTTGTCAGCTAAATAACTTCTGAAGATTTTATCCAATCATCATCAAATTTAGTCAGAATGTGTATGGGAATATTGACTCGTATAAGTGCTATAATTAGCCATATCGCTTGAGTCATTGTATTTAAATGATCATCATCATTTTAGACAATAGCATATGTTGATGGGCAGAATATCTTGGTCAGGTTCGATAACTAACTTCGTTATCTTAGCCACTCCACACTTATATCCCTTGAAATGGCCAAAACTATATCAACAGTGTCCGCTCTCTAAATTTGCCTGATGTACAACCAATTATCACTATACTTGGTCTCAAAAAAATAGGATTTTGAGACATTTGGCGCTCTTGTTAAGCTGTTCCATACATCAGAGCTCCAGATATTAATTTGGTGAATAAATATTTACTAAAGAGTAAATCACTATCGGAAGCACACTACCCTAAAAGAAGAAAGAGTGAACTGTCAAATAGATGTTTACTTATTTAATATGCTTCGACCAAAAGATAGGCATTCAGCAGTACACTTGTACTCATGTATAACACACTTTGCATCTGTAAAATCTAATGTTGTTTAATTGTATTTAATGCATTTTTTCTAACCTTCGTTGAAGTAACCTAGAGAGTACTTTTTTTTAACCACCTGAGCACTAAATGCTCAAGCTGAGTTAATATGATCACCTTTTGTCTATCATGTGTTGTCAGTGCTTCAACTTTTTCTCCTTTGTAAAACGTGAGTCAATTTTGATGAAATTTCATAGCAACCGTCCTCGCAATAATTCCTTCAATTTGCCATTTGTATTGGTCTAAAAATAAAAAGAGTTATTGGGGTTGACAACATGACAAATCAGATTGCATAACTCGGCTGAGCGATCCAGGGCCATCATGGCCCTTTTGTTTTCAAATTTAATGATAAACTCGTTTACCAAAGATAATCATAAAGGGCATACCAAAATTATTCATGCAGAAAAATGGCCGAGATATTGAAGATCAATTGTCAATGTGTGTAACACATTTTTGCGTTCTATACATATAGCAACTTAATGAAATTTCTCCTTACAAATTGGGTTTTCTTTTGATCCAATGTCAATAATGTTTTCAACTTTATCTAATAATAATTTTACTTTCAATTAATGGTAATTTTTCCATAATATTTTTTGGATGAAAGTTTTCCAAAGTTGTCTTCATAATGTTTGGCAACTTTGGAAGTTGTCTTCATAATGTTTGGGTCGAGTTCCGGTAGCTCAGTCGGTAACGACGCGGGCTGTCAATCCAGGGGTTGTGAGTTCGAATCCCGGCTCGGCCAACTTTCTTCCTGACGATTGACAAGTCATTGCGACATGCGTCATTCGTCTTCCACCAATGGGCTAAGTCTATGTGGAAAAGCAGCCAGTTGCTTGGGAAGATTGTTGTGTGGAGTACTGGTGTGCGAAAACCAGGAAACATATGAGTAGGTGAACTGGCCGCCGTGATATGACAGAGAAATTGTTAAAAACGGCGTTAAACCCCAATCAATCAATCATAATGTTTGGTCCATCCCTCATATGACAATTATGCAGCAGACGACTCTGAACATATTTTGTCAAAAACAAGAAAAACTTAATAACTGAATGAATAACCGATGACCAAAAGTGGAAAACATTTTGGCAAAAGGAGAGAGAGGTGTCAGAAAGCATCTATATGAGGGAAAGGGTTAAAGTGGCGCTTCTAACCATATGATAATGTATTAGAATCATTTTTGAGTCACGTTTTCCTACATATAATAAATCTGCATCATATGACCTGTTAAACACGTTGGTTAAACTATGGGAATTCTCTACCAATTACTCACATTGACAACACACATTTCAATAGAGTTGAAAATTAAGCAATTTGTACTATTCATTTGCCATGCAATGTTTTCAAAAGCTGTCTGCTGCAGGTGTGTCAATTCCCACATACGGCACACATGTATCAGTTACAAATCTATGAACAATTTCAAGAAATGATAACATAACCCCCCCCCCCCCCCCCCCCCCCCCCATAAAAAAAATTTGACCATAGAATGTCGGAGGTGCGTTTTGGGGTATATTTGGTACAAATAAGAATGTTTTCTAGACCATATATATCATGACATTTTACTTAGATTTTATTCTCTTGACTGAAATAAATTTGACAGCAACTGGACGTTGATTTTATATTGTTAATTTAGACACTATTTGCTGGCTATTTTCAACTTGAGGTTTGTTTTCTTCAAATTATAATTATACATAATTATATTGTTTAATTAAATATATGCTATGCCGTTATGTTAAACATTATGCTTTAACCCTCAATTATTTTGTTTACCTCATAAATGTTTTTGAAATTCATAAAATATCAGCGAATATTGCAAATAAAAGACAAGAGGAAAAACTAGCGACATTAGTTTTCAACATCTAAATGCGTTTCAAGTCAATGTCAAACGTCAATTTAGAAAAAGTCTAGTTTTCTGCATTTCTCTGAGGCAAACACGTTAATCACTCGGTCAACATTGATGTTCATGTCTTTGTGTACATGGATTAGGGCCAAAGACGACAGTCTGTCAGACGTCATTGTTGTTCGCAAATAGTTCTTTATGCGTTTCATTCCACTGAATGACCTTTCACATGTGGCCGACGTCGGTGGCATTGTCAAAAGGACCCCGATGATGGTACAAATGCAAGGATACATGTCCTTGCACGTCTGCTGAAGGGTGTCATGGAGTCTTGAAGCCCTAATGTCTGTAATACTCCATTTGACTCTCCATCTAGCAATTTCCGACTTGAATGTCTCGTATGTTTGAAGAAGGTCGGGGGCAAAGGCGGCATAAATTGTCGGCAGCATATTTTCCCGCAGGTCAGCGAGTTTGGAAGGCAATAAGTGTTGCGCACAGTACCGATCTTCATTACCCAGGATCCGAGTTTCCATTTCCTGAACTAAATGGTCCAGGAAGACATTATACAAAGTGACCCTGTAGTAATCGGACACCGTTTGGACATCAGGGTTAGCTCTGTGCTGCTGACGACCAGCTCTTCTCGGCATTGATGGTTGAATATTAAAATCAGCGCTAACATTTACGGCCTTGTCGTATAAAGCATCCCAAACATACTGGTCAGCCCTTTCATCGTTGCACAGTTTAATAACTACGCGTGTTTCACTCACAGCGTGCAACAAGTCGTTGTCCTGCTTTTGTAGGAGATTTGTCAGGGGGACGGTGCTACTCAGAATGTGTTCCGCCTCAAGCAGCGCGATTATAAATTTGAAGCGTAATATGGCGGCCAGATATTGCCCCGCCTTTTCGTCGTTATCTGCCTGCAACGTCTCCAATGCGTGAACCACTACCGGGAACGCATTCTTGAAAGTTTCAAGAGCGTCTGCCCGACTGGACCAACGTGTTTCACACAGTTTACGGACCTTAGTGCGCTGGTTCATTTCCTCTTGGGTAGCAACATCGCGTGACAGCTCGTCCTGGAATTCAAACAACCGTTTAGCTGAATAGTCAAATAGGAAGCTTATGTCCTGAACAGTCGACATCATGGTTCTGACACAAGGAATGTTCGAGCTATGGACTAAAGAAAGATTCAAACAATGCGATTTGCAATGCACGTAATTTGCATGTGGTGAACGTTCACGGATAAGAGCTTGAAGTCCCCGAAATTTGCCAGACATGTTTGACGCACCGTCATAGCACTGAGCCCTGATCTTAAGTATATCGAGATTTGCTTCTTGCAAGAACTCCACAATTTTTGCGCAGAGTGCGACTCCCTTGATCGATTCACACTCGACAAATCCAAGAAATTCTTCTCGGACTTCGCAACTCCCATCAACGAAACGCACGCAAAAAGACAGTTGTTCTTTTGTCGATTTGTCTGTTGCTTCATCAACCATGATGGCGTAATAGGGGCACGACCGACAGTCTTCCAAAAGTTGATTCTTCACCTGACTTGCGCAAATGTTAATTAATTCGTTTTGGATTTCTGGTGAAGTGTATTTACTGTTATAGTGGGCATTTTCTAGATGGTTTGCTAGTATTTCGTCATTTTGTGCAAAGGTCCTCAGTATAGCCATGAAATTGCTGTTATTTTCGGTGTGTCCACGTAATGGTATATTCTGCTTTGCACAAAGCACAATTACTTCAATAATTCTGGATAATATGTATCGATTTTTGTTTACCGATTCTTTTGCACTGGTGGATATGGTTTTGTTTATTGATTCACATTTGCTGGACAAGATATCCATATAGCCTTCGGCATGAATAGACGCATCAAGATGAGATTTTTCATCTGCATGACGTTTTATTATCATGGAAATATTCTTCCAATCCCATGTTCCAGCTGTAAAGGTTTTCTCTCGTCCTCCGAACAAACAGCAGTTCACACAAAAGACGGCATCCTTTGTCATAGAGTACCTCAACCATGGTGTTTCCATTAACCATTTCCCGCTGAGTTTTCGCGGCTTACTACTTTTTCCAAATTCTCTGGAAAAGAAAACAATAATAAATAATGGTAATTAAAATTGTTAAAATACTGTTTCGTTCAAGACAAAGAATTTTTAAAAAATCAGCCGGATGGGGCATCGAACCCGGTTTCAAGCAACTTACTATAAAACTCATCGTAAGTCAATTTCACGAAATTGTCGCAGCATGTTCAGAAGATTAAAAACATTTTAAATGATGTGTGCGGTCTTTTACGAATAATGAGAAAGTGGGTGGGGCGAGCTATGTCACAGGCGACTGATTTTAGGGCGGTCCCTGACTTCATATAATATTATTTGTGGAAACCAGTTTCTAATAATAGCATTTCTTCATCTTCTAAAAATCCCCTAATTTGGTTCATGTTTAAATTGATAACCCAGAAAGAGGGGCTATTTATAGCAAAACAGTCTTGTTTTGGGGTTTTACCCAATTTTGGCAAACCAAAACACAGACGGCTGTGGTTGTTTGAACTCCTTTCAGTTATAACAGCGCCGTTTTCTTTTATAACAGTTTTTCATGTTAAATGTCTTCTTATTTATATTATCTTCAATAGTTAAATTAAACATTAATTAAAATGAAGAAGAAAATGCCTGCCACTGCATTCGACTGTCTTAATTTGAAATAAGTTGTACTGTCTATTAAATCGTGTGCTTACACAATCTGCGAGTCCATTTTTTTTATAAGTAATATATATTTTCGTGTAATTTCCTTTGAAACATATTAAATGTAAAGAGTTAAATATTTAGTGGCAAAAAAAAAATTAAAAAATTATGTCGAGGGTGGGTTTTGAACCTTGGCGGGTAAAACACTTAATTTTCGAAGTCCGTCGCCTTAACCACTCGGCCACGAAATCCTCTCAATCAAATTTGTAACATTTTTCTTATTTAAACATAATGCTATTTCCTCATTACGAATATTTACCGACTCATCAAGGGCAGGGGCCCGTCTTACTAAACGTCGTACGCTAATATTTGTCGTAAATCAAAAGGAGAAACCATTCATAAAATATACAATTATCCTCAAAATCAACTCAAAATTTGTTTAAATTATGCAGAATACTGAGAATAGTGTATATTTTCTATTTGAAACTAAGAAAAAGACTGACCGTGTGGGAAATGAGAACTGAAGACATGATGGCCAGGTGCTATTTAACAACTTTTGTTTGGTGTCTTCGTCTACAGAAGGTAAAGTTAAACATCCGATATCTGGGTACTTGGGAATGTTTTCGGTCATGATGACCTCTATCAGACCAAGAGTCTGTTTACATTTAAAAAAAAGGGCCCACTAAACTTCGTTTAAAATGTCTAAAAGACGGAACTTAATGCGGGCTCCAGTCGTTTGCACTCTAAGTCTTCCTTTGGGTTATATATAGCCTATTCACCATTCCATACGTGTTCATTCCGACAAATCAATTAGTTTATTCTTGGCAAATCTTGTTTCTGATGTTCCATTTACCCTTACCCCCCTCCCCCTCCGATTTTTATTGCATTTTTGGCATTTTTATTTTTTCGACTTTCTGGGAAAAGGTGTAGTCCGCGGCCTACACGGCCTAAAGGAAGCTACACCACTGATTTTTAATAACCTAAAAGGTTATATGACAGTTATTTTTAGAACAGCAGTTATGTAACTGACTCGATGCGGATTTCTGCACGAGCGTGACGTCATTTTAGGTGACGTAATATATGAATTGGCTAGTTTAAATTGTGTATTTAAACTTTAAAAACCTGCTAGAATGATTTATCTGAAAACATAATTTGACATGCAAGATGAATAGAATATTACAGCCCTGACTTTCGATATAAACTTTATCAGACTCGGCTGTGAGAAAGGATAAAGTTCATATAGAACTTACGTCAGTGACATAATATTCTCTATATACATGTACCGGGCAGAATGTAAACACAAACGGTGCCAGAAATAAACGAGTTATAATGCGTCGGCGACCCAATGTTTATGATTTAACCAAGATGACAGAGCCAAAGTGAAACATGATTGTAAGTACACACTATATAGATACGTGTCATGAATAATATGAAAATTATACACCTTGACCATAACTAATATAATATTAGTTAGAATTTATTAAAGTCATTTCAAGCGCCACTTTGCGCTTTTTTGGTGTATGAGTTGATAAATCTTAAAAATAGCATGAATTTATCTAAGCCCCCGTTGTGTAGTGGTTACGCGCGAACTGTTGAAACATACAGTACGAATTCTTATTGTATATTTTTCATTTTAGCGGAATGCCGAAATCGAAAATCTTAAGCAATCTATACGGGATAACGATCGTCAAGAATGTAGACGGATCTTCCAAAGAGTCAAAACTATTTTACCGCAAACACCATACAATGTGACACCATATACTGAAAGTTACGCCGTAGACGAAATGGCTGAGGCATTACTTCCAACAGACACAGGGTATGACTATCTACCAGTGAGAACAACAGGGGATGGAAACTGCTTATTTAATAGTGCGTCTATAATCATAACAGGTATATACATTATATTAGTCGCAAACTTTAATAATTAAATGATTAAGAGGCATTGATCTAAACTATATTTTGTGATTTTGAAATAATTTGTGTGTTTGTTTGGAGTTTAACGCCGCTTTCAACAGCTTTGGTCATATCACGGCGGTCAGTGCACCTACCCATGTTTTCCTGGCTTTCCCACACCAGTACTTACACAACATTCTCTCGAAGCCACTGACTACTTTCTCACATAGATCAGAGGTGAGAGGCAATGTAAAATCGCCCGAAAGAATGTCGCCTCAACCGGGTATCGAACCCGTGACCTCCAGATCACGAGTCAGATACGCTACCAAGTGAGCTACCCGGCCGGGCATGATTTGAAACAAGTAACTGGAGGATTGCAAGCAATACCATAGTCCCCTACCGGTTTGCACTTTTGAGTCAAAAATTAGGCAAGCAAGAGTTATGGTTCATGTCCACTGCACTCCCCCTTGATGAGATGCATCCATGTGTGAAATTTCATAACCATAGCTAGTACAGTTTTGGAGATATGCTCCGGACAAAAATCAAGTATGAAAATAACTCAAAAATTAGGGAAGCAAGAGTTATGGTTCATATGCACTGCACTCCGCATTGATGAGATGTATCCACATATGGAATTTCATAGCCATAGCTAGTACAGTTTTGGAGATATGCTCCGGACAAAGCCATAGCTAGTATAGTTATGGAGATATGCTCCGGACAAAAATCAAGTATGAAAATAAAGAAAGGGAAATAACTCAAAAATTAGGCAAGCAAGAGTTATGGTTCATGTCCACTGCACTCCCCCTTGATGAGATGCATCCATGTGTGAAATTTCATAACCATAGCTAGTACAGTTTTGGAGATATGCTCCGGACAAAAATCAAGTATGAAAATAAAGAAAGGGAAATAACTCAAAAATTAGGGAAGCAAGAGTTATGGTTCATATGCACTGCACTCCGCATTGATGAGATGTATCCACATATGGAATTTCATAGCCATAGCTAGTACAGTTTTGGAGATATGCTCCGGACAAAAATCAAGTATGAAAATAAAGAAAGGGAAATAACTCAAAAATTAGGGAAGCGAGAGTTATGGTTCATATGCACTGCACTCCGCATTGATGAGATGTATCCACATATGGAATTTCATAGACCTAGGTAGTATAGTTTCGGAGATATGCTCCGGACAAAGAACTGGATTCCGGTGCGGAAAACTGATTTGCCGGACTGACTGACTGACTGACAGATGGACTGACTGACGGACTGACGGACTGACGGACGGAGTGCAAACCTAAGAGTCCCCTTCGGCACGCCGGTAGGGGACTAATAAAAGTCATCAGATACGCTACCAAGTGAGCTACCCGGCCGGGCATGATTTGAAATAAAAGTCATCGAGCATTTGTGTTGTTTTAGAATAATATGTTGCCCTTGAAGCATGTTGGAAACAGTAAAAAGATGATGATGAAAGACCAAGTTTAAACGTTATTTATTGATCAACACTCGTCTCGTACATGCTATTCGTTTGTATCGAGAAATATGCAATAAATAACTTCAAAATAGAGTGTCCACTTGAGGAATGGCATTTCCATCTTGCAGTGAAATAAAACAAATATGATCTACACATATTATTTAAATCTATGCATAACATCGACTAGATTAATTCATTTTATTATTACAGGTAACGAATCACTAGGCAACACTCTCCGCACTCTTGTTGCTGCCGAACTGTTTATTAACAGCGCCTTCTACACAGATCATCCTCACGTAAGAAAGCTGAAAAAGGAAAGCAACATGTTTACGCAGAATGATGGGTCTTTGTTTTCATTATTACTTGATGCAGACGATGTCGGTGAAAGAAAGACATTGAGAATGAAGCCCTTTCCACGTGCAATGATCGCAGATGGTGCTCTATGATTCATATTTTGGCATTATCATCAGTTTTAGATACACAAGTTACGTCTGTCTATCCGGAGGCAAATGAGGGTATAAGGCCAATGTTTCATGCTACTATCCAACCAGAATCCCGTAATAGCCATTCTACAGTACTCTCCATTATGTGGTCTAGAGATGGCAATCTGGATAATAGAGACGGTGCAATATTTCAGCCAAATCACTTTGTAGCTTTGCTTTTGCGTGGCAATAAAACAGTAACCGATACGATCAAAATCACAAATAAAAGAAAAGATGAAAAACAAAAAAACAAGTATTCTAAGAAATTAAGAACGGACAATAAAACACAACAAATATTACCCGCGTTCTTCACTAATGCTGCACCAACGCTTAACAATGCATGCCATCAGGAGCAAACATTAACTGGGGAAAAATCAGGCTCTACTCAAGAAGAAACTGAAGTAAACAATGACGTTACTGAAGAACAAGTTAAGTCTACTGCTAATATCCAATCGTCGCACACCGATCCAAATAATATATCGCAGTCTAGTTATGGCCCGGAACAAACGTGATTACCACCTGAACGAAATACACATGCAGATATGGATATCTCTTCGCTAGCCCCGCAACCGGCATCAGTTAACAAATGAACAAAAGTGTGATATTCTTAGTAACGCGACGGGAAGGCTTTCAGAGTATCCATCCCATGGCGGAAAGGTTAAACGTCGATATAACCCAACTTGGAAACAAACATACAGTTGGTTGCGATATTCCCCTCAAGTTGACGGTGTTTTATTGTGCGTGCTGTGTTGTATTTGCGCCCAAAACCGCTTATCATGACGAATTCATAAATGTTCCGTTCAGAGACTGGAAGAATGCTCTTGGGAACAAAAGGGGTGTTTTGACATCTCATAATTCATCTAATGTCCACATGAATGCTTTAACCGCAAATGATTCTTTCATGGCCGTTTGTAAAGGAGAACGCAAGCCAATCAATGAGAGTATAAGTACTGCGTACGCCGAAAAAACTGCTGAAAACAGAAGGATTATGCTAAGCATTATAGATGTGATAACGCGATTGTCATCGAGAGGCCTTGCTTTAAGAGGAAATTGGGACAAGATCAAACAGTCGGAGGATAGTAATTTTGCATTTTTCATCAACTGGATATCGCAGTATGAACCATCTCTTGCTAAACACCTCAAAGATTGCCCTAAAAATGCAACGTACTTATCACCTACTATTCAGAATGAAATTATTGATTGTATAGGTAATCACATCCGCAATAGCATTGTTGCCGATGTTGCTAATTCACCGCTTTTTAGCATTATGGCTGATGAAACCACTGATTCTAGTACAATCGAGCAGCTTAGCATCTGCATCCGCTATCTATCTGGACTTGAGGTAAGGGAAGATTTTCTGGGATTCGTACCACTACCACGAACAGATGCCGAAACTATAACTACTGCCATGGTTGAACATTTGGAACAATGGAACCTTGATCTTCAAAAATGGCGCGGCAAAGGATTTGATGGGGCTGCAACCATGAGTGGGCACGTGTCTGGTGTTCAAGCGAGAATAACACATCTATTTCCCGAAGCAAAATAGTTCACACACTGTGCAAGCCACTGTCTAAACTTAGTTATAGTTTCATCGTACACCAAAGTACCCGAAATAAGAAACTTTATGAATGCATTCAAGGAACTAACACTTTTCTTTGGCTATTCTGCAAAGCGGAAAGATATATTAAAAACATTCTTGACTAAAGATATGTCTGATCTGTTAGCTGGTTTGACTGAAGAAGAAGAACATGAGCACGAAACTCTACTATACGACGTGTCAAAGCGACATTCTTTGACCCAATAAGCACGCTAATTGTAAATTATGACAAGATATACGATGCGCTACAACAAGTGTTTGATGAATCTTCAGGCCAATCTGCACATGATGCAACAAGTTATATGCACGCTTACAGCGATTTGAAACCATTGTAGTTGCTGTACTTTCAGGTCTATTGCATAGCTGGGTTGATTCACCCAGGGATCACGAGTGTGTGAACTGACGGGGTGGAACACGGCCTAAAACACCCAACAATACAAACAAAACGACCTCTGAAAGCGGGGCGGGCAATTGCTCCCTTTGACACAGTGTGTTCAGTACTATTGAGTAGCTGGATTGAATTACCCAGGACGCATGAGTATGTGAACAGTGCGGGTGATTTGACATATATGATGTTGAAACCGGCGTAAAACACCCAACAATACAAACAAAACGACCTTTGAAATCATGATTAGCAATGGCTCATCTTTCCATACTGTCTTCAGTCCTAACGCATAGCTGGGTTGATTCTTCCAGGTCCCATGAGTTTGTGAACTGTGAGAGTGATTGGACCTAAATGCTGCTGAAAACGGCCTAAAACTCCGTACAGTGCACTCAAAACGACCGTTGAAAACATGACGAGCAATGGCTCATTATACCACACTGTTTTCAGTATTATCGCGTAGATTGGTTGATTCACCCAGGAAGCATGTGTGTGTGTGTGTGTGTGAGCAGTGAGGGGTATTTAACATAAATGCTGTTGAAAACGGCCTAAAACAACCAACAACGCAATCAAAACGACCTTTGAAAACATGATAACCAATGGCTCCTCTTACCACACTGCTTTCAGTCCTATTGCCTAGCTGTGTAGAATCACCCAAAAAACACGAGTATGTGCACTGCGATGGCAATTGGGCGTACATGCTGTTGAAAACGGCCTAAAACCCCAACAATGCAAGCAAAACGACCTTTGAAAACATGATGAGCAATGGCTGTTATCACAATGTTTTCGATAGTTCATTTATAGGGAGTGTATGCATATGTGGGAACGGGGTTATGGGAAAATCGTTCACTGTACCGCCGGAAGGGATTTGGCCTGCAGAGGTGCGAAGACCCGTGAACAGATACTAACCCTTTCCCACATGCAGCTACTTTATGCCTCTTTCCACACTTATTTAGTCATGCAACAACTCGCTTCCAAGATCAAAACCCATACAATGCAAACAAAACGACATTTTAAAGCATGGCGGGCAATTGCTTCTCTTGCCACAATGTGTTCAGGTCTATTGCATAGCTGGGTTGATTCACCCAGTGATCACGAGTGTGTGAACTGACGGGGTGGTATGACTGGAATGATGTGGAAAACGGCCTAAAACACCCAACAATGCAAACAAAACGACCTCTGAAAGCAGGGCGGGCAATTGCTCGCTTTGTCACAGTGTGTTCAGTACTATTGAGTAGCTGGATTGAATTACCCAGGCCGCATGAGTATGTGAACAGTGCGGGTGATTTGACATATATGATGTTGAAACCGGCGTAAAACACCCAACAATACAAACAAAACGACCTTTGAAATCATGCTTAGCAATGGCTGATCTTTCCATACTGTCTTCAGTCCTAACGCATAGCTGGGTTGATTCTCCCAGGTCCCATGAGTTTGTGAACTGTGAGAGTGATTGGACATAAATGCTGTTGAAAACGGCCTAAAACTCCGTACAGTTCACTCAAAACGACCGTTGAAAACATGACGAGCAATGGCTCATTATACCACACTGTTTTCAGTCTTATCGCGTAGATTGGTTGATTCACCCAGGAAGTATGTGTGCTTAAGCAAAAATTGCGGCCTCTGGAGTGTTAACAAGATTTTCCTTCAATTTGACCTAGTGACCTACTTTTTCACCCGACCTGACCCATGTTCGAACTTGACCTACATATCATTAAGACAAACATTCTGATAAAGTTTCAACATGCTCAAGTTGAAAATGTGGCCTCCAGAGTGTTAACAAGATTTCCCTTCAATTCGACCTAGTGACATAGTTTTTGACCTCATATGGCCCAGTTGCGAACTTGTCCAAGATTTTATGGAGATGAACGTTCTGATAAACTTTCATGAAGATTGGATGCAAATTGTAGCCTGTAGAGTGTTAACAAGCTCAAATGTTGACGACGCACGACGGACAAAATGTGATCCCAATAGCTCACCTTGCACTTCGTGCATAGGTGAGCTAAAAATGGAAACTCTTAAAAGAAAGAACAATGGAATTAAATTGAAAGCATTGTGGCCAAAGAAGAAATTGATCATTATCAGCACTTTCTCCTATTGCCACAATGTTTACAAAAAGTTGTGTGCTGCAGGTGTCAAAATGCTTCTGGCTGTGGTAAAGTGTTTGTCTACCAGTTCTTAAAAGTTACCAAGGGATCATGATTAAGTGTTTTCAATGAAAAATGTGTTTAACCCATTTACCCAGCAGCAAAACTTTTCTATGCATCTGTGTAAAAGACGTTTGAAAACATTGTTTCAAAAGGAAAACTAATCACAAGAAATATTGTTCTTCTTTTGTTACAATGTTTTTCAACTATTCAATATTTAAAGATTTCAATGTTTATGCCGGGGTATAAATTTTGAAAGTTGTCTACTTCAGATTTGTTGTGTGTGAGAAAAATATGTTATAAAACTTTCCTATGCATCTGCATGAAAGACGTTTAGAAACATTGTTGCAGAGGACAACAATCATTATGCACAAAGGACATATTGTTCTTAAAGAGCAAATGATTATTTTGTCACAATGTTTGTCAACTATTCAATATTTAAAGATTTTAAATTTATGCCAGGGTAAAAGTTTTTAAAGTTGTCTACTTCAGATATGTTGTGTGTGGGAACAATATGTTACAGCATGTTTACATGCATTTGATAAGTGATACAATGTCCCTATACTGTTCTATTTCAGATGGCAAGTACAAGCACTTCTTTAAAACGCAAAGGCCCATATGACACAGTCTTAAAGGCAAGAGTCGTTGCTGTAGAAGCCCCTAAACAGTATAAGGGAAATGATGGCACTGACAAGTCATCTTTAACCAGTGCCATCAGTGATGGCGAAACGGTGATGAAGGTTGTATGTTACAATGCAACAAAATTTGCAAAGTTCAAGGTAAGAATACATTTTTATATAAAACTATTTTTTTAAAGACATACTAGGAATAAGTTTTGGTGGAGATAATTTTTAAATTTTTATTTGCCTAATTGCAAACTGAGCTTTTGAGCCTTTTTGATCACTCACTGTACATCTCGGCTGTTAACAATTTCCTATAAACTACTTCTTATAAACAAAGGAACTTCTTTCAAAATATCTTCATAGGAATGATCCTTAGGTGATCTTCTTTCAGAGTTGTTTAAAGTAATAAATACCAAGTAGATCTTAGGTTGCTGAGGATTCAGAAAAGGGGACAATTGCCAAAATTATAAAAATCTATTTCAGTATTTGTCCTTAAGTACTCGCTTGATCTTCTTATTTTAGGGTTGTTTAAAGTAATAAATACCAAGTAAATCTTAGGTTGCTGCGGATTCAGAAAAGGGGACAATTACCAAAATTATAAAAATCTATTTCAGTATTTGTCCTTAAATACTCGCTTTTAGAAAACTATTTGCAAAAATGATCTATTTGGGACCCTCTATCAATATTGTTTTTCTTTACTTCACGACTGTTTGTTAGAATAGTTCCTTATGTAACCTTGTAAAAATTGTGTGATCTTCTTTCAGAGTTATTTAAAGTAATAAATACCAAGTAGATCTTAGGTTGCTGCGGATTCAGAAAAGGGGACAATTGCCAAAATTATAAAAATCTATTTCAGTATTTGTCCTTAAGTACTCGCTTTTTAGAAAACTATTTGCAAAAATGATCTATTTGGGACCCTCTATCAATATTGTTTTTCTTTACTTCACGACTGTTTGTTAGAATAGTTCCTTATGTAACCTTGTAAAAATTGTCCAGGCTCTACTGAAAAATATGGCTGCCAGGTGATATAAGGAAAGGGTGTAACATGACAAATTTTGCTCTATTAACCTGCTTTTATGATAAATTTTGAAAAGATATTTTTAAGATGAGAGTATACAACAATAAGTGTTCATCCTGAAAAAAGACTTGAAATACAAAGGATGTTGATTATACAAAACATGTTTCCTTTATTCAGGTTGGAAATACTCTCGTGCTGAGAGAAGTCATAAGAAGAACAAAAGATTCCGGACAACTAATTGTTGTAACGAAAAACAGCCACATATTGATATCTGCGCCTATTGAAGTGCCAGAAGAACACATTGTTGAAGGTACAAAACGAATAAGACCTGAACCTTCTGAAGACGTTCCAATAACAAAAGCACTGAGTTCCCCTTTGAAAAACAGGATTTCAATTAGCGGAAAAATTATCCAGGTAAGTCGATTAAAGCTTTTACAACAAAACTACAGAAGAAGACAGTAAATACACTTTATAGTCAAGAATATGGAAACTCTAAAATAAATAAACAATTTTTGAATAAAGTTGAAATAGTGTAGCAAAGGAGCAATTGTTTACGAGACATTTCTCCTTTGATATCACACACAGCACATACAGACTAAGAAAACGCATTAAATCAAAATACATGTATGACATAAATTTTCATTGATCAATAAGGTTATATATAATTTATTAACCATTCAATATTGATATGGGAATTCTTAACTCTACTGATTTTACCTGACAATAACAAACTTTATTGAATTCTACTTATTTTCATAGCAATAACAACATGAGGCCCATGAGGGCCTATCCTGTCCTGGCATGGTTCTTTGGTCATTATAAAAAAAAAAACGATTTCATAACTATTATCTATGTTTGGTGAAGGTCAGATAAGAAATCGAAGGTCGATTGTGTTCACAAGTTGTATTATAGCAATTTTGACAATTTCAAGGGCCATAATCCAGTCATGCAAGTGCACATCTGGCTGGTTTTCAGACGGAACGAGCTCTCATCAATATGTAACTTCTATCTAAGTTTAGTGAAGATCAGATAGTAAATGTAGCCTCTATTGTGTACAAAACTGTATTTGCATGAGCGGATCTGGCTGGTTTTCAAAAGGAACCGAGCTCTCATGGATATCTTAACTACTGTATACGTTTGGTGAAGATCAAATAGTAAATGGAGCCTCTATTGTGTTCACAAACTCTATTATAGCAATTTTGACAATTTCAAGGGCCATAATCCAGTCATGCATGGGCGGATCTGGCTGGTTTAAGAAAGGTACCGAGCTCTCATAGAAATCTAACTACTGTATAAGTTTGATTAAGATACAATCAACATGAAGACTGTATTGTGTTAACAAGAAATTTCTGGCCTTTGGTTAGTAGAGGTAAAAATGTGTAGTTGGTATTTGATAAAGATGGCAGCAATTGCCATTAATGAACACATTTGAATACTTTTATGTCTGGTTTCCAAAACAATAAGGCAGAAATGTTCCATGTTACCATCCTCTTATATAATTAATATTATTTCTTATGTAGGAAGAAGAGCCAAGGACAGTGAAGGTCAGAGGGGAAGAAATAACAATAAAGAGTGTGACGGTAGAAGACAGGACGGGTAAGGCAAAGATCACTCTTTGGAGGACCTACCGAGGCCCCAGTTCGTCCTGGAGACTACATCAAAATTACCGATGTAGTTGTTAATCATTACAACAACATGACGTCGCTGCAAACCACGCAAATGTCAAAAGTGGAAGTATGTGATATATCTATCTAGCTGACAACAGCACAACAGGCTTAATTTGACAAATGTATCGCACTTGCCTTTGTCATCAACCATCATCAGATTATCAGAAACATTTTCATAACATTTGAAAGCATCAAAGCTCAGGATTGAGTCATGACTGAAACTATACCTGAAAAATTTGCAAACAGGATAATGTAAAACAATAATTGGATGGTATAACTAAATTTCTGCCTTTGAAATGGATAGAAACTTTATTATGTTACATTAAATGAATCTTTCCAAGCTTCCTGAAATATTGATATGCTCCTTAACTCTTTCCCTCATACGACAATTCTGCAGCAGCCGACTTTGAACATATTTTATCAAAAAATAGAGAATCTATATAATTGAAGGGAAAAGCTATGACCTAAACTGGAAAACATTGTGGCAATTGAGAAAATGCAGGTTTTGTTCAATTTTAAGCTCCACTGGCTGAAACATTATATACTGAAATTAATTTAATCTTGACATTTAAGTTAATTGCAGTTAGGAAGAGTGTAATGTTAAAAAACTGTAACACAATCTTGCATGTTAATTGAGTTATTACCCTGTACTGTTTGTAACCTTTAAATAGTTGTTAAAACATTAGTAACAAACATGTTTGATGAATTGACCCTAACGCATATTAATATTATTAATAGAATTACAAATAACCTTTTCACATTTAATTCTTACAGAAATGTGATCCTCCCCTGGAAAAAACGAGAGGATACTGTTGAGGCTATAGGTGTTAAGGAGCTAATGGCAGAGCTTTACCTTGTGACAGGTGAAAGTGTTAATGTTCCTGTTAACCTTATGTATCAGGCCTTAAATGTGTTGACCAGTGAAGAAGTAGAGATGGCAACAGCCTTAGGTCCGTTGAACTTTGATGTTGAGTTAAGAGGTAGCGAGACTGTGGCTATCTCTCGCAGTCATAAGTTTTTTGGTGTAATAATACTGTTTTTTTACCCTTTCTCACATCATAATGCTTTCTGACACCTCTGTAACAGATGACATTGGAAAACATTTATACAAAAGGAGATATGGCGTATTATGAGCAAGTTTTCCATTTCAGTGAAAATACTTTCGATTTTAGGTTTTTCATGTTTTCTGTTCAGATGTTTTCAAAGTCATTGCTGCAGAATTGTTGTATGTGAGAAATGGTTTAAATGTTTATAATTAGGACCATCAGAAATGGTATGAATTCCTTCAATGGAAGTACGTTTTACATATAGATATTGTGAGAGTTATTGACCGCAAACACATGCATTACTCATTGGGATCACTGCACTCCTAGATAGTTAGACATGATGCTTTTTGGAAATTCCTTTAATTGACTCTCACTAAACTTATCCAAAAACATTCACACAGATACTGTGTCTACCTACTATAGAGTTCAGTGGTCTTAAGGAAGTGTCAAGAGTCTGTTGTCAAATAATTCCCACAGTACAGATTTTGGTTGTTTCTGATAACTATTATATGCTTTTTCTACACTGTTTTAATTTAGTCAAAACTGCATAATATCTAGTCTATTATTGTTCACTTCATGCCCTTCTCCCTGACACATTGTAAAAGGAGAATTAACATTTAACTGACAGCATGATAGGCATGATTTAATTTAGGATGGCATTTTCATCCATACCTTAAATTCAATAGAGGATTAGTTTTACCGACGGATACACCGACGCCCGTATCATCATCACCGTCCAGTACCTTTACCGACGCTGACACCACCCCGTCGTATTGTATGTTTATCAATTCTGTTTGGAGCTTATGTGGTTAGACATAAAATTGTGAAATCATCGGAAACAAAATATTGTGTAAAGGACAACGTGAGGCATTGTTGACCATGTTCCCAAGGAAGGTATGTACCTAGTGCCATAAACCAGTACAAAGGAGTTTGAAGACAACTGGCTGTACTGACATCTTTAAACTGTTTAAACCAATGGCTTCTTTGTTTTGGAGTGTCGTAATGAGGTATGATCTAACCTCGACGAGATTGAAAACATTTGCCATATTCCCATTGCGCTTGCATACAGTGGAAACCATTGCCGTCGTCGTAAATCTTAGGGTTTCCCTCTCGTTTCCACTGTAGCTAAATTAAATTATGTCTTGGTAATAAAAGTGCATGTTCATTTGTATAGAGGTCCATACTGACAGCATGATAGGCATGATTTAATTTAGGATGGCATTTTCATCCATACCTTAAATTCAATAGAGGATTAGTTTTACCGACGGATACACCGACGCCCGTATCATCATCACCGTCCAGTACCTTTACCGACGCTGACACCACCCCGTCGATAAACTCACAGGCGACCATGTACAAACCAATATCGCCTTGTACTAGCGAAAATGTCAGTGATTTAGAGGATGTCGAAATGCCAGCAACCGCTTTCATGCAACAGCGGACAGAACCGACTACCGATATAGTAAACCCTTGCTCTATGGACGCGGTTAATGTCGAAGATACCGAAATGTATTTAAACGCTTTAATTCTACAGACCATATCGACGACCGATATCGTTAACCCTTCCGTGTCGGACGAGGTCGTTAACAAAAATACCGAAATTGATACAGTCCCTTCGACGCACCAACCCGTATATCCTTACGCGTCAGACGCGGTTAATGCCGATAGCGGGGATGCCGAGATGTACACAGCCACTTTAATTAAACCCGTAAACTCGTATACGTCGGACGGGGTTAATGCCGATAGCGAGGATGCCGAGATGTACACAGCCACTTTAATTAAACCCGTTAGGATCAAACTACCACAGATGAATCTTTTTTCATCATTGCTACACCCGATTCTCATTTCACAAACATAAAATCTAATAATAATGAAGGTAAATCAAAATTATATTTGGTGGGTATTATTATTGTATGTTTATCAATTTTGTTTGGAGCTTATGTGGTTAGACATAAAATTGTGAAATCATCGGAAACAAAATATTGTGTAAAGGACAACGTGAGGCATTGTTGACCATGTTCCCAAGGAAGGTATGTACCTAGTGCCATAAACCAGTACATAAGAGTTTGAAGACAACTGGCTGTACTGACATCTTTAAACTGTTTAAACCAATGGCTTCTTTGTTTTGGAGTGTCGTAATGAGGTATTATCTAACCTCGACGAGATTGAAAACATTTGCCATATTCCCATTGCGCTTGCATACAGTGGAAACCATTGCCGTCGTCGTAAATCTTAGGGTTTCCCTCTCGTTTCCACTGTAGCTAAATTAAATTATGTCTTGGTAATAAAATTGCATGTTCATTTGTATAGAGGTCCATACTGACAGCATGATAGGCATGATTTAATTTAGGATGGCATTTTCATCCATACCTTAAATTCAATAGAGGATTAGTTTTACCGACGGATACACCGACGCCCGTATCATCATCACCGTCCAGTACATTTACCGACGCTGACACCACCCCGTCGATAAACTCACAGGCGACCATGTACGAACCAATATCGCCTTGTACTAGCGAAAATATCAGTGATTTAGAGGATGTCGAAATGCCAGCAACCGCTTTAATGCAACAGCGGACAGAACCGACTACCGATATAGTAAACCCTTGCTCTATGGACGCGGTTAATGTCGAAGATACCGAAATGTATTTAAACGCTTTAATTCTACAGACCATATCGACGACCGATATCGTAAACCCTTCCGTGTCGGACGAGGTCGTTAACAAAAATACCGAAATTGATACAGTCCCTTCGACGCACCAACCCGTATATCCTTACGCGTCAGACGCGGTTAATGCCGATAGCGAGGATGCCGAGATGTACACAGCCACTTTAATTAAACCCGTAAACTCGTATACGTCGGACGCGGTTAATGCCGATAGCGAGGATGCCGAGATGTACACAGCCACTTTAATTAAACCCGTAATGATCAAACTACCACAGATGAATCTTTTTTCATCATTGCTACACCCGATTCTCATTTCACAAACATAAAATCTACTAATAATGAAGGTAAATCAAAACTAGAACTATCACTGAAGATGATAAATACCCCCAAAACAGCACCTTGACTCAAAATATGGCTTCCGACCGACCAACAAAATACACCGCACTTCCTCTCAATGTGTTGTATCATCCTATGAAGTTTTATTAAATTCCAACAATTTGTTTTAAAGTTATGGTCTGGACAAGACTCTACGAATAAGAAAAAGTAACAAAGGGCAATAACTATGTAATTATGTAAATTAGAGTTATGGTTCTTGTACACTGCACTTCCTCTCATTATGCTCTACCATTGTATGTAGTTTTATTAGATTCCATCTGTTAGTTATTAAGTAATTCTCCGGACAAGAAAAAGTAACAAAGGGCAATAACTCTGTATTTAGATAAAATAGAGTTATGGTTCCTGTACACCGCACTTCCTCTCAATGTTTTGTATCATCCTGTGAAGTTTTATTAAATTCCAACACTTTGTTTTAAAGTTATGCTCTGGACAAGACTCTACGAATAAGAAAAAGTAACAAAGGGCAATAACTATGTAATTGTGTAAATTAGAGTTATGGTTCTTGTACACTGCACTTCCTCTCATTATGCTCTACCATTGTATGTAGTTTTATTAGATTCCATCTGTTAGTTATTAAGTAATTCTCCGGACAAGAAAAAGTAACAAAGGGCAATAACTCTGTATTTAGATAAAATAGAGTTATGGTTCCTGTACACCGCACTTCCTCTCAATGTGTTGTATCATCCTATGAAGTTTCGTTCAAATCCTATGTTGCATTGTTAAGATATGGTCCGGACAAGATATGGCTTCCGACCGACCGACCGACCGACACAGTGACTCCTATATACCCCCCCAAAACTTTGTTTTTTGGGGGTATAATTATATTTGGTGGGTATTATTATTGTATGTTTATCAATTCTGTTTGGAGCTTATGTGGTTAGACATAAAATTGTGAAATCATCGGAAACAAAATATTATGTAAAGGACAACGTGAGGCATTGTTGACCATTGTTGGCATTATTACGTTAGTCGCCACTTAAAAATAAGCTTCATTTCACATCTAAACACTTTTCAGCGAAATCCACCATGAAAAAGTTGATGACAACACGGAAATGTAAGGTGACATCCGTCATAACCAAGTCCAAGACAAAACGATAAACAACGAACTGTTATACCTACTGAGATACATTAAACGACGGAAAAAACAATATGAACATGACACCGGTAGAACGTTAAAAAAAGTGTTCTCACGATCATGATAATATACAAATGGAATGATGTAGCTACTTTCAAAATAGTCAAAAGTCTTACCCCGATAAATTTCAAAAGGCAAAACATAAACTGTCCTGAAATGCCGCCAAAGTTACCCGACTCTAGTCATATGGTTATGGAGGATAAAAGGTCTATTTCAAAAAGATTTTTGAGAATTGTTTGGAGTTTAAGATGTTCACAGATGAAGAACTTATGAATTGTCTGTTGGCACAGTTGCCTAAAACGTTCAATGCAAAGCCAGTTAAAAACAATTTGTTCAATATTCAGTTGTTGTGAATACTTCAATTGACATATTGACATAATATATTAAACTGTTTTCACATGAATGCAATTGCAACAGACGATTAAACAAGAAGGTCACGATGGCCCTGGATCGCTTACCTGTAATACAATTCGTAACAACTGTGTGTGTTAAAGCGCTAACTAGTGGTCAAACGCTTTGAGGTATACACAATATAATTAAATCCGTTATCTAGAATTCTTCGATTTTGTACGTACTGTGTAAGCGTATTTATTAGAAAATAATCGACCTCTTGGCCACGTCAATACAATTAGAAATACTCTGAACATTTATATAAAGTCAAAGGAACTAATAAATGTTTGTTATAACACTCGATGTGAACGTTCATCATGCCTGCCATTTACTGTGTCGGCTTTATCCCGCATTAATCGTTGTTAATTCACAACAACCTTCCGGACGCTTCTTACATTCGACCGGAACTGATAGAATATATAAGAAAGTTATTAAGCTTATACAGCACAGGAAGTAGGTCACTATATGCTGAAGAATACGCTTACATAGTACAAGTATTGTCTGCAGATAGTGTTACCGAGAAAAAACCTGTTATAGACTCAAACTGTGAAGAGTTTATGAAATTGTGACAATAAGAAATTGCTCAAGACGTGCAATTAAAGACATGCATACCTGATAGGTGGTATTCCCAGGTGGTATTCCCAGGTGGTATTCCGTGTAACAGCAAGTTGAGATTGGTGTTCAAATTAAATTCAAAATAAATTGTGTAACGCTTTTAGATTTGTGTAACGGACTCGGACTCAAATTATAATTAATTGTTGAGATTTGTATAGTTTGGGATGCTGGCCTTTTTTTTTTTTTTTGCTGAAGTTCAATCATAAATACATGTATGAAAAAGATAGAATGGAAACAATCAAAAGATAGAATGGAACCAATCTAAATTCAAAATAATGTGAAAATCTGACTGACTCAAATTCAAATGATTCGTTGAGATTTGTGTATTTTTTCAAAACATCTCGCACAACAATTTAAATTCAAAATAATTTCACTCTTTTTCGATTTGTGTAGATGACCCTAACCTAATCTCTTTTATGACTTTTCAGGTCTTCACCATCTGACGGAAACGATTGTTGCGATCCAGATAGCGATCTTTTTCTCTTGCATCCCCGGTCCTGTCTGCTGGTGCCGGAATAGGTAGGATGCTGGCAACTATTTCTCATTTTCACACAACGTTTTCAAAGTTGCCTGTTACAGATGTGTCAACAAAAAGAATTGGTCAAATGTATTTAAGCTGTAAACTGACAGCCGCGAAAGATTGATACAGTTTCGCTTCCACTTAAATCGTCATCAAAATAAGAAGGCGCGGAAGCTGTGACCACCATATCGACATCTTCATTCGTCTGCACACTCAATGCTAGCATCATTTATTGAACACCAGCATGAACACTTTCACTTGTTACCAGTTATAACTCCGCCATCTTCTCTTCAACCCAATGACATCCACAGCAACATGTCGCTTCTCCAGGGGAGGGTCATATTTCTGTATGAATTAAATGTATCACGGTTATAAACAAATCCAATGAATAGTCCTAGCTTGTTTTAGGAATCTCAATTATGCACACATGTTAAAAGTGTTATCACCATACAATTTTATTATTTACAAAGAGATCTCAGACTTGAAATAAATAATAAATAACAGCAATAAACTTGGATCTTAAATATAAACCATTATTTTTACCTTCGGCGTCACAATCGTCAGGAAAATAAGTATTGTCTTTAATAAACAACTGTGATGTCAAATGAGATGAAAAAGCATCTTGTCCATAATTAAGGAGCGTATGAATCATTGCACGATATGGATTGTAATTGCAAGTCATAACAACTTTGTTTTGTAATGATACCTCTGACGCTGAAAATAAGGACTGTAGTAGCAAATTCACAGGCCCCACTTTAGGACTCGTTATATCACTTCCATATGGATTTGTAACTTTTAGTTTTACATATAACTGTGTTCCTATCAAGTCGAGATAATCCATAGAATTTTGTCCACTGATTCGAAACTCATTAAGTGTGTCATCTGACATCTGTGATAAGGGTCGAATCTCTTGATAATAAATCTCGTTTACAGCTACTTGCGTTGACGGTAAATCAAACAAAAGTAAGTTATCTGGCACGCCTTCGGAAAAACTCACGAGTGAAATAAGCTAAACAATTTGAAAGGTGTTGTCTTAGTTTGTGGTTGAATGTAATCATTTCTTTCAATGTGAAGTACAAATATATTATTTACGTTCCAAAGCCAAAACATGCCGGTCTGGGTTAAATTTCGTGTGACCAGCTTCCATACAGTTGAATTCCACCTATGTGTGTAGGCCAACCATTGTACGCCACATGCCATACCTGAAACAATCATTATCTCGATATATAATTTGACTTCAATTCTTTCCAATTTGGTCATAATTTTAGCATCAATTTACACTCTCTAATCAGTCTGTTAATTTCTAAAACCAGAGTACTTAATTCAGTCCACAAGTAATTGATTTGTTATTTCACTTATTGTGTCACGCTGCGTAGCATGGTAGGCACTTAGGGATTACTTTTTCTTTTGTCCGGCGTCTGTCTGTCCGTCACACTTTTTCGTCACACTTTCAATGAGCAGGTGCATGTGACACATGTGCTCCGTAGAGCACTACATTCTAGTATTATTAAAGTAACGATGTCCATGACAATATACTTAATTAAAACATTAAACCAACACTCAAAATCCCATCACCAACATTTGAAAGTTGGTGCTTTGGGAAACATAATTGTTTGTATTACAACATTCATCCTATTTATTCAAACCATACTAGCTTCTGTCTGTACAAGTTCAGTATCAGTAAAAATATCCTGAAACGTAGTAGCAGTTGATACGCACTGTTATCCTTTGTCAACTAACGTGTTGACGAAATAAATTAATGTCTGTAACCAAATATGAGCATACACTTGTAGATAAAAAGTATGTTTGCGCATTGAAAACGATACTGCATGTTATTTGTTAAAACTGCAGATCCATAGGTTGATATTATTCACATAATATGCAACTCTCAACTTTGGTTTTAGTTCTTCCTTGATATACTCGATACTAATTAAACAATATTTACATAAAATGGGATACTGCATTGTTTGATATTCAAGGCGCTTTTCCAATATTTCCTTCAAAGTGACTGCATTTATATTACCAGTAAAAAATATGAGATACAGATAAAATAAATGTGATATTTGAAAAGGCAATTCGTATCGCTTTACTTTTGTATGGGAAAACTATATATGTAATATGAATAACAATAAAAAAAGTCAACAGTTCTAGATGTGTGAAAATATTGGATGGTAAGTTTATTTAAAAGTTAAACAATAATGTTTAAAGATGTTTTCTATAAGGGACCTGTGCATCTCATATTGAATGAATAATGGGAATAAAGCTGCTCGTTATGAGCAGCTGTTTTCCATATAACTCGTCACCACGATGGACAATTAGGAACATAATTTCCGCTTGGTTCGGAAACTTGTCCCTTATTTACCATGTTCAACATGATAGCACAGGTCTTCGAACATTTCGTCCAAGTCGACCATACTGAAATTAGATAAACTGACGATATCCAGCATGCCTCATTGCTTTATTGTATTCTGGCTTTGTGGCATTATGGCGGGCAAACACGTCATCCCGGTAGATTCTTTGCGATGTCAAAACATTGACAGCCATTATAAGATACAATTAAGTGATGGAAACATTGTGGGGAAAAGGTTAATTTGGTCGATTTAGCAGTATTTCTTTTCACACAATTGTTTCATATGTTATCTTCCACAAAAGTGTCAAAAGTTGTTTGTATATTCATGTTCATTAGTTAATCTTTTCATTTTGTCTATGATTTTGTATCGTATAATCTTTATTTTCTCAAATTTTGAAGATTACTTAGTGCTTTATATATTTCAACCAGTACTTATTATAATCCTTGTTCCACAAAAGCTCTTATTTTTTAATGAGCCTTATTTATGTGTTCATCCTAAAAATTACACCAAACTTTGGGTACCAACAACATGGGACTGCTTCAAATAATTACACTGACAATCGTTTACAAAACAATATAGTCTATTGGCTTCCAAAGCTGTCTGTTAAGTGACCACAAAGTTATTACCAGTTTAATTTGTGTCAGCCTTTGGTTCAAATACTTGGTAAGTTTCTCAATGTCTCCAGGTGCTGGAGTCCAATTTGGTTCACCCTTTCAGTCCATTCAAGTTATATCAGTTTTAACAAGAGTACCGCAAACGATACATAATACGCACGTCAGGAACTTCTTTGTAACTCATGCAGAAATTGACAAATATTCCCATGACGAAATCCCAGGAAATATGAACTTGATCTGTGACACATCACTACAAAGCCTTATACAAAATTTCAGCTCAATAGCTCGAAGCATGTAGAAAAAAAGTGCGGAAAACAAATATTTTAAGTCCAAAAAGGGGCATAACTCATTAAAAAATTTACGAAATCCCAGGAAATATGAACTTGATCTGTGACACATCACTACAAAGCCTTATACAAAATTTCAGCTCAATAGCTCAAAGTATGAAAGAAAAAAGTGCGGAAAACCCGAACGGAGGGACATGACCATACCATAATACGTACAGTTTTTAAGAAACGGTTGTATACAAATCGTTGGAACTGTTTCAACTCAATTTGGTCTGGATCGTCTTCCTTTAACAAGAAGGCGTACTTAGCTTTCACAGAGAATATTTACTTAACAAGAAGGCCATGATGGCCCTGAATCGCTCACCTGATTTAAAGTAACTAGTTATTACAGTACAATTGAGTCATATGGTTCTGTGCCTGCTTCCTAAGCATCTTTATTGTTTTCCCTGTACTGCATTCGTTTCAATAACTGTAGCGTTTTCTTCAAATAATTTATATCTATGATCATACCTTGCAATGTTGAAAAAAAATATCTTATCTCTTTGCAATTCTGCATTTATTCTAGGAAACTGTATGTGCATTTGAACTAACTTATTGGTTGATAAAGCTGTAATTGTCTATGATACTGCTTTCGAAACGGTTGGCTGTGAAACATGATGGATATATGCAACATTCAATTGTAGTGTACCAGTCATAAGATCAACCTCATTACAAATATAGTTCAACACGTCATAGTTGACTATGTATCTTTCATGTAGATCATATGTTATTTCTTGAATGTCTACCCTTTCTTGATATCGTCCAGCCATGTTGAAAAAAATCTGCAATTAGGAACATTTTGCAAATCTCAATGTTAAAGTTAAAATTTCATTCCTTCCTTGCATAGTGCTCATTAAAAAGGAGTACAAAGTTAATTAAAATCTAAATTGTACCTTGATTTGGCTAAAAGTTAAATGCAAAATAAATATTCTGGTACATGTATTTTTCAGCTTTTAGAAATTTAACCCTTTCCCTCATACAACAAATCTGCAGTAGACGACTTTTAAACAACTAGGCAAACAATTTCTTTCATTTACTTCGGAAGCTGGTAATAGTGCGTGACCTAATTCGTGTATTAAATCATTAGAAAATATATATTTTTATACATTTTAATATACAGGAATGTTTAGTTCTTGAAATATGCAGGCTTTGGCTTACACGACTAGTATGGAGGTTATGTCTTTTTAGCTCACCTATGCACGAAGTGCAAGGTGAGCTATTGTGCTCATATTTTGTCCGGCGTCCGTCCGTCGTCAACATTTGAGCTTGTTAACACTCTACGGGCTACATTTTGCATCCAATCTTCATGAAAGTTTATCAGAACGTTCATCTCCATGAAATCTTGGACAAGTTCGAAACTTGGCCATGTGAGGTCAAAAACTAGGTCACTAGGTCGAATTGAAGGGAAATCCTGTTAACACTCTGGAGGCCACATTTTCAACTTGAGCATGTTGAAACTTTATCAGAATGTTTGTCTTTATGATATGTAGGTCAAGTTCGAACATGGGTGACGTTGGGTCAAAAAGTAGGTCACTAGGTCAAATTGAATGCCGCATTTCTTGCTTCAGCAGCTTAAAATTTTGTCAGAATGTTTGAATTGAAGATATCTAGGTCAAGTTCAAATATAGGTCATATTGGGTCAGAAACTAGGTCACTAGACCAAATTGAGGGAAAATCTTGTTAACTCTGTAGAAGCCGCATGTTTTGCGTCAGCGGCTTGAAAGTTGTTCAGCTGTTGATATGGGTCATGCCGTGTCAAAAACTAGGTCACTAGGTCAAATTGAATGAAAATCTTGTTAACACTCTGGATACTGCATTTTTAATTTCAGCATGATGAAACTTTATCAGAATGTTTTTCTTGATGATATGTAGGCCAAGTTCGATTATGGGTCATGCTGGGTCAAAAACTAGGTCACTAGATCAAATTGAAGGAAAATCTTGTGAACACTTTTTATGCCACATTTTTTGCTTCAGCAGCTTTAAATTTGATCAGAATGTTTGAATTGAAGATATCTAGGTCAAGTTCAAATATAGGTCATATTGGGTCAGAAATTAGGTCACTAACCCAAATTGAGGGAAAATCTTGTTAACTCTGTAGAAGCCGCATGTTTTGCGTCAGCGGCTTGAAAGTTGTTGAGCTGTTGATATCTAGGCCAAGCTCGAATATGGGTCATGCCGGGTCAAAAACTAGGTCACTAGGTCAAATTGAATGAAAATCTTGTTAACACTCTGGATACTGCATTTTTAATTTCAGCATGATGAAACTTTATCAGAATGTTTTTCTTGATGATATGTAGGCCAAGTTCGATTATGGGTCATGCTGGGTCAAAAACTAGGTCACTAGATCAAATTGAAGGAAAATCTTGTGAACACTTTGTATGCCACATTTTTTGCTTCAGCAGCTTTAAATTTGGTCAGAATGTTTGAATTGAAGATATCTAGGTCAAATTCAAATATATGTCATATTGGGTCAGAAACTAGGTCACTAGACCAAATTGGGGGAAAATCTTGTTAACTCTGTAGAAGCCGCATGTTTTGCGTCAGCGGCTTGAAAGTTGTTGAGCTGTTGATATCTAGGCCAAGTTCGAATATGGGTCATGCCGGGTCAAAAACTAGGTCACTAGGTCGAATTGAAGGAAAATCTTGTTAACACTCTGGATACTGCATTTTTAATTTCAGCATGATGAAACTTTATCAGAATGTTTTTTTTGATGATATGTAGGCCAAGTTCGATTATGGGTCATGCTGGGTCAAAACTAGGTCACTAGATCAAATTGAAGGAAAATCTTGTGAACACTTTGTATGCCACATTTTTTGCTTCAGCAGCTTTAAATTTGGTCAGAATGTTTGAATTGAAGATATCTAGGTCAAGTTCAAATATATGTCATATTGGGTCAGAAACTAGGTCACTAGACCAAATTGAGGGAAAATCTTGTTAACTCCGTAGAAGCCGCATGTTTTGCGTCAGCGGCTTGAAAGTTGTTGAGCTGTTGATATCTAGGCCAAGTTCGAATATGGGTCATGCCGGGTCAAAAACTAGGTCAAATTGAAGGAAAATCTTGTTAACACTCTGGATACTGCATTTTTAATTTCAGCATGATGAAACTTTATCATGATGTTTTTCTTGATGATATGTAGGAATCTAATAGTCATCCAAGGAACATTTCTACAAAATAATTTAAAAATCAGCCAGACACTTTTGGAGAAGAAGATTTTTTAAGTTTTCACTATGGCCATATAACTCAACATAGCCACGCCCTCTGGCGACCATGTCTTTCGACCAATCAACATGGCTTGAAGGAATCTAATAGAGGTTCACCTATATTTCTACAAAATTATTTGAAAATCGGCCTGACTTTTGAAGGGGATTATTTTTAAGCTGACCATTGTTTTTCTTTCGGTAGACATGGGTCGTAAGAAATTAAAAGGAATTTAGTAGAGGACATTAAGAGGATGCTTCTATGAAGTTTCAGACAAATTGGCCAAGTGGTTAGGGAGAAGTTGCTTGAAGCAAAAAGTTACTCGCCCATTACGGACAATTCGACATGACATAAGTTCGAACTAAAAAGCTTTTGAAAGACCAAGAGACATGAAATTGTTTGAAACTCTTTAAAAATAAATAATCAAACTACTTAAACATTAGCATTACCTTGCCTCTAATTGTCATGACTTCCTGAGTCTCCAGTAGCTGCTTTTCAAAGGCAGTGCATTTTCCCACCAGATGTTCTCCAGAATTGCCCTTTGTTCGCCTTGAATAGTCTCGTAGTCTAAAAGAGAGGTGAATGTGAAATTTAACCCTTTTTCAAACTGAGCAATTTCTCCCTGCCCACTGTTTTAAACAAGAGAGCCATGATTGCCTTGGATCGCTCACCTGACTCATGCAATGTGATTTGTCATACCAACCACAATAATTCATTTTGCAATCAGGTAAAGAGATATGATTTTTAACACAAGAGGCCCGGTATTGCTCCACTGCCTCATGGCCAAATAACGACCGTTAACATGACCCATATTCAAACTTAGCCTAAATAGCATCAAGACAAATATTCTCACAAAATTGCAACATGCTACTTAAGTGTGTTTTAACAAGATTTTCCTTCAATATGGCCTAGTGACCTAGTTTGTTGTTTTTTTAACCTGAAATGACTCTTCAAACTAAGCCTAGATATAAAGACAACTATATCTTCAATGATCTTCATGTAGATGAATTTGGTCTAACATTAAAAATCTAGCTATATGAATTGAAAGCTTTACATCCATGCAATTTGGGCACAAAATGTACTACAAAACCCAAGTGCAAAAACTTCTCATTCCGGTGAACAATTTTGTAAAGGTTAGTGACGGTGGCTCAAACAGTACTGTTGACTGTGGGACAAGAGCAAATCATCATGAGCTTGCCCCAGTCCAAAGGAGGCAGAACACATACTGTATCACTGTTGTTAAAAGTTGTCTCAAAGAATAACATTTAAAATGACAATGAGGTAATACATCTTACAGCACATAGCTTCCTTCCAAGGTTTTTTGAACCATGCCAAATATCCCAACTGTGGCGAATATCATTGTAATTCTTCTCTGGAAAAAACATTAACAAATACAACTGCCAAAGCTATAATAAACAGCTATGTATTAAGACAAGGGGCTTAGCTAATGATATATGGGAAATAATGCTAGAAAGTGGCCCATATTCATTTGTTTCTTGAAAACTCCTTGTTTATAATATAGTATACATATTGTTGTTTATAAACTCATCTAATATTTTTTTTGGTCTTCTTCTTCCTGGTTATATGCTTCTTTGTTTAATTAAGTTTCATATCATTTCAACAATATTTCAATTATATCAAAGCAACAGGTCACTTTTTCATGATCCCCGTGTGAACAAACCAGTTTTAAGCTACGAAATGTGCCTCGCCCAAGGGCACTCAACCATGACCGCCCTACTGCGAATGGGAATTAAAAAAATTCTAAATACCCAACGCTAACCACTTGGTAATAGCGACTTCCCTGGTGATATGCAAGGCATACTTAGGAGCATCATCACATATTATTTTCTTTAATGAAAGTTCAAGTTCTTGATTAACAATATTATGTTTTTAGAGTCAGATCTCCTAATTATTATTTGGAGCTATACCTTTCCTGAGCGACTCTAGATACAACCAGCAAATACAACCAGCAATATCTCTTTCATTTAGGAAATTGTAAATTTTCTTATCCATGCAAACGTTATATAAAAGCTCCTGACTTGATAGTGAACATAACAATTGAATGGCTGCAAGTCAGATAATTAAAAGGTATAATCACTCATAATAGATGATATCTGAGGATGGGCATCTGTCACAACCTCCACTATATTCAATCCAGCACCCTTTAATTCCCTCAAAGCACGTTGGAACCCAATGGCGTCCATTCTGGCAGAAATCAAGGCAGTCTCCCTTTTATCCACAACCTCCATAGCCAAGATTTGTTTACTGGACTGATCCATAACTGTGTATGTGCAATACTTAGATAGACATTGGCATTTCCCATAAACTTGGCACATAGGATTCATCTCCTTCATCATATTCTTCAGCAGCATCTGGGTCAGAAATTTCATAAATACTGCAATAGTAACACTCCTTGTAACATTGTAACTTACTTCAATAATATCAAAAATTTACTACAACAAGAAACATTACCAAAATACAATGTGCCTATGCCCAAAATGACCTTACATAAGTCAATGCAATAAAATCTAATGTGAGCCGCCAATGATGTTAGTCTGACATCAACATCAAACTATTGAAAGAAAAGTCCTATTGTGAATAATCATGATACCTAATTGATACTCAATGTGATTTCAAGAAGACATCTCATTCATTTATATATCCAACATTTTCATTTTAGCCATATAAGACCCGCCCCCCTGGCATCAATAGTTTTCGACCAATCAACATGACTTGAATGAATCTGATAGAGGGTCACCCTAGGAACATTTCTACAACATTATTTGAAAATGGGCCCGACACTTTCGGGGTATCAGATTTTTTAAGTTTTAAACCATAGCCATATAAGTTAAAATCGCCTCACCCCCTGGTGGCCATGTATTTCAACTAATCAACATGGCTTGAAGGAATCTGATAGAGGGTCATCTAAGGAACATTGCTACAAATTTATTGGAAAATCTGCCAACCAGTTTCGGAGAAGAAGAATTTTAAAGTTTTGTTTGTTCTGTTGCCATGTAAACCAGAAAACCAAATAAAATGAAGGAATAATTGTGAGATCATTGACAGGATGCTTTATGTGAAGTTTCATCCTAATTGACTCCCGTGTGGGGCCACTTTTTACCCCAGAGTTATAAATTGAACAAGATTGGTAGAGGTCAAATAGATGAAGCAATGTTACGAATACCAAAGGCATGGGCAAATAGATGGGCCTTCTCCTTTTAGACAAGAAGGTTTTTAAAGTGTTTTCTCTATATGAGTCTATGTAAAACAAGTGACCCCGGGGATGAGTAATTTTTGACCACAGGGCTATAATTTGAACAATCTTGGTAAGAGGTCCAGTAGATGAATCTACACACCAAATATCAGAGGCATGGGCAAATAGATGGGCCTTCTACTTTCAGAAAAGAAGATTTTTAAAGTTGTTTCCTTATACAAGTCTATGTAAAACAAGTTACCCCCGTGGTTGGGCTATAACTTGAACATTATTGGTAAAGGTCAACGAGATGAAGCTACATACCAAATATCAAAAGCCTGGACATTCTACTTTTAGAGAAGAAGATTTTTAAAGTTGTTTCGTTTTTGACCACAGGGCTATAATTTGAACACTCTTGGTAAGAGGTCCAGTAGATGATGCTACACACCAAATATAAGAGGCATGGGCAAATAGATGGGCCTTCTACTTTCAGACAAGAAGATTTTTAAGTTTCTCCCTATACAAGTCTTCGTAAAACATGTGACCCCAGGGCGGGCCATTTTTGACCCCAGGGCTATAATTTGAACAAGATTTGTATAGATCTAATAGATGAAGCTACATACCAAATATCAAAGGCCAAGACCTTCTACTTTTAGAGAAGAAGATTTTTAAAGTTGTTTACCTATATGAGTCTATGTATTGTAAAACAAGTGACCCCAAGGAGGGGTCATCTGTGACCTCAGGGCTATAATTTAAACAAGATTTGTATAGATCCAATAGATGAAGCTACACACCAAATATCAAAGGCCAAGACCATCTACTTTTATACAAGAAGATTTTTAAAGTTAAGTGAGTATGTAAAACAAGTGACCCTCGGGGAGGAGTCATTTTCGATCCCAGGGCTATAATTTGAACAATCTTCGTATAGGTCCACTAGATGATGCTACATACCAAATATCAAAGGCATTGGACCTTCTACTTTCAGTTGAGAAGATTTTTTAGGCTAATTTCATTTTCGATCCCAGGGCTATAATTTGAACAATCTTCGTATAGGTCCACTAGATGATGCTACATACCAAATATCAAAGGCATTGGACCTTCTACTTTCAGTTGAGAAGATTTTTTAGGCTAATTTCCCCCTTCTTTGTCTTTAGACAATTTTGAAAGAGGGCCACCAAAGGAACATTCCTGTGAAGTTTGGTGGAAATTGGTCCTGTGGTTAAGGAGGAGTTGATGTTTAAAGCTAAAAGTTAACGACAAACAGCGGACAAAATGTGATCAAAATAGCTCACCTTGAGCCTTGGCTAATTATAGGTGATCTAATAAAAGAAGTAGAGAAGTTTAGTTACCTTATCTGAGCAACTCGAGCAGATGGTGCTTTTTTGTTCAGTACTTCAATAGGAAACCTCTTTGACCTTCGAGGTGTCCTTTGTGAGGCAACAATTTTTCTTCTGAAATATATAAATAAAATCCTTTTACTGATCTTTACAAATTAATTTCTTTTCAACCTTGTGAGGAAAGCAGAATTATTATACCTCACATGACTTTGTAATGTTAAATTATCATATGCTCATCATGGACAATTTCTTACTTTCTCATGCGAACAATACGTTTTTGACCGGTTAACAGTATTCTGTTACATGGCATGCGAATCTAAAATGTTGGTCATGCACGTGCATGAAGTCATCTAGAACAATAATGTCACCATTTAGACGTGCGTGCCATGTAACAGTATACTGTACATTCATATGTGTGTTATGTTGTAGTAGATCTATCCATGTTCACCTCCCCTATAAAGTTACAGAATAAATTGAATAAACTTGTAATTTTGTTTGGTATAAACAAATAAATATTGCATGGTTTCCAGTGTGACAGTATATAAATATCATATGCCAGTGTGCGTGATATTCATATTGTCAACCGAGAAACAGAATGTCACGCGAGGCGCAGCCGAGTCGTGACATTCTTTTTCGAGTGTTGACAATATGAATATCACGCACACTGGCATATTGATATTTATTTTATTATACCGATCACCACAAACAACAACAACAAATATGACAATCTAAAATGTCTTTTACGGTTGTTGTTGTTTGTACCCATCACCACACACAACAACAAACATTCTCTTTTTCACTGTGTTATTGATCACGTGTTAACATCGGTATTGACATGCAAATGTGTCATTTGCTGGTCAAAGGGAGTTTAACATTGTAAATAAAAATGAGTTATAATAGTTCTGGCGCTACACGTTTAGCATATCATTGTTTACTGTACCACTTATATCATATGGCCTTTCCCAAGACAAGATGTCAAATGGCAATAAGGACGGGTTTAGCAATCCACTGAGTGATAATGAAAAAAAAAAGTTTAAAAAAAGTTTTTAAACCAAAAATTAAAACAAGAGGGCCATGATAGCCCTTGAATCGCTCACCTGATTTTTTATTTTTTTTCACTTTAGCTATATAAGCCTCGCCCCCTGGCAGCCATAGTTTCCGACCAATCAACTTGGCATGAAGGAATCTGATAGAGGGTCACTCTAGGAACATTTCTACAAAATTATTTGAAAATCGGCCAGATACTTTTGGAGGAGAAGATTTTTTAAGTTTTCACTATAGCCATATAATGCAAAATAGCCCTGCCTACTGGCGGCCATTTTTTTTGACCAATCAACATGGCTTGAAGGAATCTGAAAGTGGGTCATCCAAGGAACATTTCTACAAAATTATTTGAAAATCGGGCCGACACTTTTGGAGAAGAAGATTTTTTAAGTTTGCACTATAGCCATATAAGGCAAAATAGCCCCGCCTCCCCCTGGCTGCCATGTTTTTCGAGCAATCAACATGGCTTCAAGGAATCTGATAGAGGGTCACCCAAGGAACATTTCTACAAAATCATTTGAAAATCAGCCTGACACTTTCGGAGGAGAAGATTTTTTAAGTTTTCACTATAGCCATATAAGGCAAAATAGCCCCGCCCCCCTGGCGGCCGTGTTTTTTGACCAATCAACATGGCTTGAAGGAATCTGGTAGAGGGTCATCCAAGGAACATTTCTACAAAATTATTTGAAAATCTGCCAACCAGTTTGGGAGAAGAAGAATTTTGAAGTTTTTTTCGTTTCGTTGCCATGGAAACCAGAATTCTGCATGGATCCCAAAAAATTTGAAGAAATTCTGGTGAGGTCATTAAGAGGATGCTTTCTGTGAAGTTTCATCCCAATTGACCCACTGGTTACTGAGGAGAAGATGTTGAAGATTTTTTAAGTTTATACTTTGGCCATATAAGGCAAAATAGCCCCCGCCCCCTGGTGGCCATGTTTTTCGACCAATCAACATTGCTTGAAGGAATCTGATAGAGGGTCACCCAAGGAACATTTCTACAAAATTATTTGAAAATCGGCCTGACACTTATGGAGGAGAAGATTTTTTAAGTTTGCACTATAGCCATATAAGGCAAAATAGCCCCGCCCCCCTGGCGGCCATGTTTTTCGACCAATCAACATGGCTTGAAGGAATCTGATAGAGGATGACCCAAGGAACATTTCTACAAAATTATTTGAAAATCGGCCTGACACTTTTGGAGGAGAAGATTTTTTAAGTTTGCACTATAGCCATATAAGGCAAAATAGCCCCGCCCCCCTGGCGGCCATGTTTTTCGACCAATCAACATGGCTTGAAGGAATCTGATAGAGGGTCACCCAAGAAACATTTCTACAAAATAATTTGAAAATCGGCCTTACACTTTCGGAGGAGAAGATTTTTTAAGTTTTCACTATAGCCATATAAGGCAAAATAGCCCCGCCCCCCCTGGCGGCCATGTTTTTCGACCAATCAACACGGCTTGAAGGAATCTGATAGAGGGTCATCCAAGGAACATTTCTACAAAATTATTTGAAAATCTGCCAACCAATTCGGGAGAAGAAGAATTTTGAAGTTTTTTCGGTTTCGTTGCCATGGAAACCAGAATTTTGCATGGATCCCAAAAATTTGAAGGAATTCTGGTGAGGTCATTGAGAGGATGCTTTCTGTGAAGTTTCATCCAAATTGACCCACTGGTTACTGAGGAGAAGAAGTTGACGCACGACGGACAAAAGGCGATCACAATAACTCACCTTGAGCAAAGCTCAGGTGAGCTAAAAAGGATAATTAAAAAAAAAAAAAAGTTTAATTTTTTTTAACAAATTTAAAAAAAAAAGAAAAAAAAAAATAGTTTAACCAAAAGGTCATCTGCCCGCCTCGCCACAAGCCACCCGGACATCATCAATCTAATAGACGGATTTTTTCTCTGAAAAACCCGTCCAAAAAAAATGTGACATGCATTATATGCCTGGGGAAAGCCCTGAAGGCTGATGTAACGATTTGGGGGCTCATATATAGAGGATATTACATGAGTGGCCATTGAATATGGAATTTATTAAACGAGTTTTCTAAAATTGATAAAAACGAGCCTATGCACGAAGTGCAAGGTGAGCTATTGTGATCACATTTTGTCCGGCGTCCGACCGTCGTGCGTCGTCAACATTTCAGCTTATCTTCATGACAGTTTATCAGAACATTCATCTCCATCAAATCTTAAACAAGTTCGAAACTGGGCCATTTGAGGTCAAAAACTTTATCAGAATGTTTGTCTTGATGATATGTAGGTCAAGTTCGAACATGGGTCATGTCGGGACAAAAGGAAGGTGACTAGGTCAAATTGAAGGAAAATCTTGTTAACACTCCAGAGGCCGCAATTTTTGCTTCAGCAGTTTAAGATTTTGTCAGAATGTTTGTCTTAGAAATATCTAGGTCAAGTTCGAATATGGGTCATATTGGGTCAGAAACTAGGTCAATAGGCCAAATTGCAGGGAAATCTTGTTAACACTGTAGAAGCCGCATTTTTTGCTTCAGCTTGAAATTTGGTCAGAATGTTGAGCTGTATGAAATGTAGGCCAAGTTCGAATATGGGTCATGCCGGTTCAAAAACTAGGTCACTAGGCCAAATTGAAGGATAATCTTGTTAACACTGTAGAAGCCATATTTTCAACTTCAGAATGTTTGCCTTAAATATATCTAGGTCAACTTTAAATATGGGTCAGAAAATAGGTTACTAGGCCAAATTGAGGGGAAATCTTGTTAACTGTAGAAGCCGCATGTTTTGCTTCAGCAGCTCAATGTTGAGCTGAATGATATCTAGGCCAAGTTCGAATATGGGTCATGCCGGATCAAAAACTAGGTCACTAGGCCAAATTGAAGGAAATCTTGTTAACACTTTTTGATGCCGCATGTTTTTCTTGAGCAGCTTGAAATTTGGTCAGAATGTTGGTCTAAATGATTTCTAGGCCAAGTTGGAATATGGGTCATGCCTGGTTAAAAACTAGGTCACTAGGCCAAATTGAAGGGTAATCTTGTTAACACTCTTGATACTGCATTTTTAACTTGAGCATGATGAAACTTTATCAGAATGTTTTTCTTGATGATATGTAAGTCATGTTCGATCATGGGTCATGTTGAGTCAAAAAATAGGTCACTAGGTCAAATTGAAGGAACATCTTGTTAACAGTTCGAATATGGGTCATATTGGGTCAGAAACAAGGTCAATAAAGGAAAATATTGTTCAAACTCTAGATGCCGCCTTTTTACTTTGAGCAAGTTGAAAATTTGTCAGAATGTTGTCTTGATGATATCTAGTCCATGTTGGAATATGGGTCATATAAGGTAAACAAATATAGATCACTAGGCCAAATGAAGGAAAACCTTGTTAACACTGTGGAGGTTGCATTCAGAATAATTGTCTTGATGTGTTTTACTTTGCAGTACATTGTACATAATTAAGGTGAGAGATCCAGGGCCATCATGGCCCTCTTGTTTTAGTTCAGGTTCATCAGGTAATTTGTGTCTGTAAAAACTGAAAGATATAAGGAAATGAAATAAAAAAAAAATAAACAGCATCTGTAACCGAACAGTTTCAGGGCGAGAAACTAATAAAAATCAATGACAGGACGTAATTTATTATCTAAACAAGAGGGCCATGATGGCCCTGGATCGCTCACCTGATTTTTCTTATTTTTTTCACCTTGGCCATATTAGCCACGCCCCTTGGCAGCCATAGTTTTTCAACCAATCAACACAGCTTAAAGGAATCTCGGAGAAGATTTTTTCACTTTTCACTATAGCCATCAAGGATGGTTTCTCTGAAATTTCATCACAATTGACCCACTGGTTACAGAGGAGAATATATTGACGCACGACGGACAAAAGACAATCACAATAACTCAACTTGAGCACTACGTACACAGGTGAGGTGAAAAGCTAAAATAAAGAAAAACTACTTGTCATAATAACTGTTAATTGGTTCTAACCAGTACAATTGGGAAACTTGGATAGGGAATTGACTTTGCTACAGATCTGCCCAGGTTCATTAGATCCTACGCACTCACACCGATGGAACGATGGAACCACCAATTAATCACTTGTAATTAATCACCTGATCCATCAGTTAAATGAATACAAATTGGTATTAACTAAACTAGAATGGAGTGCTCCCCGGAGCACGTGTGTCACCTGCCGGGGCCTTGTCAGAACATTTTAATTTTTGACAGAAAAGGGGCAATAACTCTGATATAAAAATATTTGTATTATCCCCATTCTGTGAACCCATCACAAAGATTGATATAAACATTAATCAGAAGTTTCAATCCAATCCTTTGAGTAGAAAAAAAGTAATTTGAAAAAGTAATTTGAAAATTTAAATTTTTGACAGAAAAGGGGCAATAACTCTGATATAAAAATATTTGTATTATCCCCATTCTGTCAACCCATCACAAAGATTGATATAAACATTAATCAGAAGTTTCAATCCAATCCTTTGAGTAGAAAAAAAGTAATTTGAAAAAGTAATTTGAAAATTTAAATTTTTGACAGAAAAGGGGCAATAACTCTGATATAAAAATATTTGGATTATCCTCCTTTTGTAAACCAATCACACACATTGATATAAACATTTGTCAGAAGTTTCAATATAATCCTTTGAGTAGAACTAGTTATTTGAAAACGTGACGAAAAAGTGTGACGACAGACAGACAGACGCCGGACAAAAAAAAGTAATTCCTTAGTGCCTACCATGCTACGCAGGTGACACAATAAAAGGGAAATCTATCTTTATCCATAATGAAATAACACGATCTGAACCATAAGAAAAATATCATTAGTGGTTCTACTTATCTGACAAGCAGATAAACTAAAGACGATACAAATTGTTCACAACTTCACATTTGACTATGATTCATTACTAGGAGTGCGATAAAAATTGGGTACGAAACAGAATCATGGTTTCATTTTAGGCAATAAGAAGCATTTAAAATGTCTGACATGGAAAAAATGTTGCAAGGTGCTTTTAATAATATTTATATAATCATATGCTTGTGAGCATGCAGCTCAAACTTACATTATGGCTAGGCAAAACACTCCCGAGTCTGCACATTTTTGTTTCAGCATGTCAAACATGAACAGTAACTCTAACCTAACCCGGGAAAATGCAAATAAATCTAACGTTTCGACCCAATATGGTTTCGTGACAGTATCTTTCACGTGAAAAAAGTTAGATAACAGATATTCAAATTTAACTTATCTTGTTTAGCAATTACTGAAAAACAGCAGACATCTCTAAAAAACATTGTGAAAAAAGGAGAAATATATTTTGTTGTCCTTGCAAACAATAAAAACACTAAGCTAAATCCTTTCCCTCGTACAGAAGCATTTCGACGCCAGAAAACTTTTGAAAAACATTGTGGCTAAAGGAGTAATTACTCATAAAGAGCAATTTCTCCTTTTGCAAGAATATTTTCCACTCATACAGGCAAACCGAATATATTTTGTTGTCCTTGCACACAATAAAGACACTAATGTAAATACTTTCCCACTTACAGACACATTTTAACATCTCTGCAGCAGACAACTTTGAAAAACATTGTGAGGAATTGCTCCTTTTGCAAGAATATTTTCTACTCTTTTAAATAACAATTTTTTCATTTGTTGAGATTTCCTATATTTGTAAAATTGTCTCGATGTTTTCAGTCGTCTGCTGCAGATTTGTTGTATGTGGGAAATTGATAATGTTCTTCTTACAAACCTATCATATATGTTAAAATCACATGAAAATGTGTTTCTGTGGAGAGTTAAAAATATGTAAACCCACTGAAAAATTGATAGCATAAACTTACTTTATATGTGAATACTAACCAAGTAATGTTAATGTCATAAACTGGCAACGGACAATTCGCCATGACATAAGCTCGACTGGCTTTCAGTCAGTGGAGCTACAAATTGACCTATTTTTTAACTGGATAGACCCAGTTCCGAATTTGACCTACATGTCACTAAGAAAATCATTCTGACAAAGTTTCAACATAGCCAAAAATGTGGCGTCATTATTGTAGGGAAAAGAGACAGATATACTGCAGAGTTGGACCTCCGAAACCTACTTTATGCTCACTACACAAACATGGGTGGTCTATCTAAATGTCCTCATGACAGCAGTTAAACGCTGAATCCAAGTGTTATTTAGTCTTTTATTTTGAGGAAATCGATGTAACGAAATCGTTCTGTAGTCAACAACTTTACCATATATACAGCAATTCTACGGCATTATTCTATCTTGGGTTTAATAACTTTGTTTTATCAAATTCTCCAGTTTTAGTTAGCAATGTTGTTCTTATATCGCTTGAATGACTTCGAAAGTAATATCTGGAAGTAAAATTTGCAGGAAAAGTATTCAAATGTTGATAACCAAAGGGCATGGCTTGTTTGTTTATTTAAAAACTTTGATAACTATTGACCTTCCTATTCATTCAGGCGAGCGATATATGACCATCATGGTACTCTTGTTTAATTGTTGTCTATGCTTATACAAATTGACAGGCCTTTGTTTTATTAATCCACAGGACTCAGGTGAAGAGTATGTTCCAAGCAATGCTTCAGAGACATGCAGCACTATCATATCAGTCTCGGAATCAGATATTATTCCTACATTTCATGGAAGATCGGAAAATCCTTCTGAAAACATTCTAAATGATCATCAATTTGAATGTTCATCACTAAATACTAGGATGGAGTTGTCATCAGGCCTTAATAAAACAAGCTCCAGTATCATACCATCATGCAGTGTAGTTGTACCAAAAACATACAATTCAAGTGTCAGAGTTTACGACAAAAAATGTTACTGTTTGTTTTGTGAAAAACCACAATCAAAACTCAAAAAACACCTTACAAGAATTCATCAAGATGAAAAAGAAGTACATGAAATGAATAACGAAACAGATACAACCAGACATTGTCAAAAATACTTAAAAATCAAGAATTTAGGTAACCACTTGCAAAATATTAAAACTCTCAAAGCCGGTAATGGGGAACTTGCAATATCCTACAGGGTTAGAAAAGACAATGTTACAAGGTGTCCGTCAGATTATGGTCTTTGCCAGTATTGTTATTCATGGTATGTTAAGGATGAGCTGTGGCGGCATGCACGATCTTGCAAGTTCTCCAGTACTGTGTCTTTTCGTGGAGGTCAACAAATGGCAAGTAATTTACTACTACCTACCACTGACACCAGCCAAAAGCTGAAGGAAATTCTTGTAGCGATGAAAAGTGACACAATTGGGCGAGTTGTCAAAGGTGACTTATGAAGTGTCTTATCATTGGGCTTGGAGAAAAGTTGGTCAAGCGCTACGCTCAAGACCCTGATCAACATAATTACATTCGACGAAATCTAAGAACTGTTGGGAGGCTATTAATCGAATTAAGAAAAAACAGCGGTCAAGAAAACAGCCGACTCATTGACTACATGGATTCTTCTCATTTTTCACTTTTAGTAGAAAGTCTTAAAATTGTATCAATGTTTGATCAAAATACAAATCGCTATGCAATACCCTCACTAGCTATTAAAGCAGGTCAAGCCTTTAACAAATGTGTGAACATTGCAGTAAGAAAAGGCCTCGAAGCACACAATATGGATCTAGTTCAGTCTTGTGAGCGGCTAAAAAGTATAATGGGTCAGGAATGGGAGGAGAAGGTGACCATCAATGCACACAAGACTTTATATGAACAAAAAAGGAATACTTCAAAAGGACAATTGCTATTAACTAATGATGTAAAACTGTTAGTTGATTACATTAACAGGGAAAGTGACCTGAATAAAAAATATATTGAACAAATCAAATAGTGATACAGAACTGTTGAAAAGTGCATAGCTGCAACTGTCCGAGCTCACTTTAGCCAGTACAATCGTTTTTAACAGAAGGCGTGCTGGAGAAGTATCGAAAATGCAAGTCTTGGACTATACCAAGAATCGCATAGCTCCAATTGAGCCAGCAGTGCAGAAATGCCTTTCGACATTCGAACAATCATTGTGCAAAACAATATGTAGGACGGAAATTGCTGGTAAGCGGGGCAGAACTGTTCCCTCCAAATGCCAAGAGAAACTTTGACATATTAATTGAAACAAGCAAATTCAGAGAATCACGGTCCCCCGCCAGGGTCAAGGTCACAAAAATTGGTATTGATGGAAAGGGGTTGTCACAAGGAATACACATGTGAAATATGAAAGCAGTACCTATTACGGTTCAGAAGTAAGGGCCATAACTCCGTGAAAAATCATCCAACCGGAACGCAAACACGATATGCGCATCTACACTTGGTGGTGATCCTTCCTATGAAGTTTCATAAAATTCCAAAAAGCGGTTGCAGAGAAATAGCCCGGAAATGAATTTAGTCATACATAGCCTGATGGTGGAGTAAAGGGCCATAACTCCGTGAAAAATAATCCAACCGGAACGCAAACACGATATGCGCATCTACACTTGGTGGTGATCCTTCCTATAAAGTTTCATCAAATTCCAAAAATCGGTTGCAGAGAGATAGCCCGGAAATGAATTAAGTCATACATAGCCGGATGGTGGGGTAAAACTCCGTGAAAAATCATCCAACCGGAACGCAAACACGATATGCGCATCTACACTTGGTGGTGATCCTTCCTATAAAGTTTCATAAAATTCCAAAAAGCGGTTGCAGAGAAATAGCCCGGAAATGAATTTAGTCATACATAGCCTGATGGTGGAGTAAAGGGCCATAACTCCGTGAAAAATAATCCAACCGGAACGCAAACACGATATGCGCATCTACACTTGGTGGTGATCCTTCCTATGAAGTTTCATAAAATTCCAAAAAGCGGTTGCAGAGAAATAGCCCGGAAATGAATTTAGTCATACATAGCCTGATGGTGGGGTAAAGGGCCATAACTCCGTGCAAAATAATCCAACCGGAACGCAAACACGATATGCGCATCTACACTTGGTGGTGATCCTTCCTATGAAGTTTCATAAAATTCCAAAAAGCGGTTGCAGAGAAATAGCCCGGAAATGAATTTAGTCATACATAGCCTGATGGTGGAGTAAAGGGCCATAACTCCGTGAAAAATAATCCAACCGGAACGCAAACACGATATGCGCATCTACACTTGGTGGTGATCCTTCCTATGAAGTTTCATAAAATTCCAAAAAGCGGTTGCAGAGAAATAGCCCGGAAATGAATTTAGTCATACATAGGGGTAAAGGGCCATAACTCGTCAGGGTCAAGGTCACAAGGTCAAAAAATTGGTATTGATGGAAAGGGGTTGTCACAAGGGATACACATGTGAAATATGAAAGCAGTACCTATTACGGTTCAGAAGTTATGACCAAGGTTAAATATTTTGTGACAGCGTGACTGACGGACTGACGGACGGACGGACTGACGGACTGACGAATGAGAAATAATAGTCCCCAGCTTTCGCTAAAAGCGGGGGACAAAAAGACAGAGTGTAGTCGGTATGCCAAATACATACATGTTTCCAGTCATTTCATCACTAAGCCACATAAGAGGAACTGACAGTCTGCGAAAGTTTTCGAAAATGTGTGGTGCAAAGAAACCTGAACTTCTTAGAAGTATTAAGCTTAGAAAACAGATAGCGACATTGTCACAAGTAATGAATCTTAAGGAAAAAAGGTGGACATAGTAGCTCAATTTTTAGGTCATGACATTCGAGTTCATAGAGAGTATTATCGACTTCCAGAGGCAAAATTACAGGTGGCCAAGGTTTCGAAGCTTCTTTTGATGTTGGAGAAAGGCGATATTGACCAAGGAAAAACTCTGGACGAAATCAACATAGAAGATGCAATTGAAAGTACGGTTTTAATGTTTAAATTGTTCATGTTCAAATCCATTGGAAACTATTTTCACTAATATATTTGATTATTTAACCTTTTCCCTATTAGACTCTTCTTCAGCAGAATACATTATTGCAAAAAGAAGGTCTCATAATGATAATCACCTTCATCCAAAATGTTTTCAAATCTAGTTCAAGATTTACAATTTCAAAAACATTATGGATTTTCAGGATCATTTGCAAGATGTTCTAGAAGTTGTCTGCTACAGAATTGTGTATGTTCAAAAGGGTTAACCCTTTCCCTCATATGACAATTCTGCAGCAGACGACTTTGAACATATTTTGTAAAAAAATGAAAAATCTCTATAATTCAATGGATAACCTATGACAAAAATTGTGGCAAAAGGAGAAATTGCACGTTATGTGCAATTTCTTCTTTTGTCACCATGTTTTCAAAAAGCCGTCTGCTGCAGAGGCGTCAGAAAGCGTCTATATGAGGGAAAGGGTTAAACAAACATTTTTCTAATAAATTTAGCTCACCTTGAGCTTGGTTTTGTAAAGATAACATAAGACCTATAGAGTACCCTTTCAGAATTTGAATTGAATTCAATTAATTTCTTACATCTAGCACTACTCTAATTTCTTTGAAAGTGAACAAAATCAAAAAGTAAATATAATTTTCAGAACTTAGATCAGTCAATTATTTGCTGTTCAATAAACACACACACATCTATATATATATATAGATGCTTTCTGATGTCTCTGCAGCAGGCGGCTTTTTTTAAACAAAGTAACATAAGAAGAAATTGTTCAAAATAAACAACTTTTCCTTTTGCCTCAATGTTTTCCACTTTTAGTCATAGTTTATCCATATAATTATAAACATTTTCAATTTCTTTACAAAATAATGTTATAAGTCTTCCGCTGTAGAATTGTAGTATGTGGGAAAAAGTCTTATTTTAAAAATGCTGTCACAAGATTGTTCTCAAGTTCAGCTCTAAAACTTAGCCAAAATATCCTCAAGATAAACATTCTGAACAAGAGCGCCATGATAGCTCTGAAGCCCTGAATAGCTCACCTGTTTTTTTTTTTACTTTAGCCATATAACCCCCTGGCGGCAATAGTTGATTATTGTTTTTCGTATAATCAACATGGCTTGAAGGAATCTGATAGGTCACATTTTTTTGTATATATCATTTAGACAAACATTCTGCCAACATTTCAACATGCTCAAGCCAATAATGAGGCTTTCCAGTGTTTACAAGATTTTACTTAAATTTGACAAGACCCATATTCAAACTTGTCCTAGATGTCACCTTGACAAACATTCCGACAAAGTTTCAGAATGCTCAAGCAAAAAATGTGCATTATATTGAGTAATTCAAGATTTTCCTTAAATTTTACGTAGTGACCTTGTTTTTGACCGGACATGACCCAGTTTTGAAGTTTCATCATGATTAAGTAAAAAAAAAGTGTTAACAAGCTTTTCCTTCAATTTGACCTAGTGACCTAGTTTTTTACCTCATATGGCTGTATCCCAAGAGCTGAGTGGTCTGATAACTTTTCATGAAGAAAGAATGCAAAATGTAGCCTGTAGCGGCTTGGCTCCCGTTGCAATCTTGAAAAAAGGAGCCTATTTTCCTTTTTTTATTTGAAATTGAACCCAAAAATTGACAACTTAAAAAAAAAAAAAATCCAAAAAAATACGACAAATAATTCTGTAAAACATGGTACTAGTTTCAAAACTTGAACATAATACATTTAAATAAATAATGTACAAACCTGATTTTATAAATCCAAAGAGAGAAAAAAACTGAATTCACGTAATCCAAATTCAATGAATGAATGAATGAATGAATGGTGTTTTAAGGCCCGTCGACAACTTTTTGTTGCGCTTAATAATTTACTTTATGTAAATGATTAAATAATTAAAATTGAAATATAACTAACCAGTTTATTAGACAAAACAATCAAACATGATGTTTGCGATACTTAACAGTAATATAAAATGACATGTAAGCCAATGTAAAACAGAATTTAGGCAAACAAGCCAAACACTACTATGTAATACTTAACATAAATATAAACAATATCTGAGAAAATGTGGAACAGGATCTGTACAAGTAATGTATGTGCAAAGCACGATTTAAGAAATAATCATATCTTATTAAAAATATTAATTTCCCTAAGGAAATCAAATAAAAGTTCAGGTTTGAGAGACTCAGAGCTGACGCATACTTTGAGCCTTGAAAAATATATCACGTATTGGAGCGAAATCAGCACATTCCAGAAGAATGTGCTGTACTGAAAGTTGTGTAAAACATCGAATACATTTAGGTGCTTCCTCACCTTTCAGTAAGTATACATGAGTTAACCATGTGTGACCAATGCGTAAACGAGCAAGGACAATTTCTTCTCACCAAGTACTGACTTGATTGAGTGCAGTTTATTATTTACTTGCTCATTCCAATCACTTTGCCACTTATCGTAAAGTAAAACATTTATTAAAGGTTTAAAATCGGAATAAGGTATTTTAAAAGGTAAAATATCTTGTGAAAGAGCAGACTTTGCTGCCAAGTCAGTATGTTCGTTACCGTGAATGCCCATATGACTGGGGATCCAGCAAAATACTACTTGTGCTGTTGCACAAATACGCGATAACTTAGAAAGGAGGTTAACAATAATAGGGTTATCTATTTTGTCATTCTGAAGTGCTGCATAGCAGACAATGAGTCAGTAAAAATAATGTATCGCCAATAACCTTCGGATTCAATATAATCCAAAGCCAAATGAATTGCCTTTAACTCGGCAGAAAATACAGAAGCATTATTTGGCAACCGAAATGTTATCACATCGCCATCAGCAACTGCAGCAGCCTTTTCGCCATCCTTAGAACCATCCGTATAAATACGCTCAAAGTTATATGTATTTATAATTTCAATATACTTGGATTTAAAAACAATAGGATCTGTGCAGGCCTTTTTATCGGTCGCAAGATCATAAATGAATAATGGACTATTTAGAGTCCAAGGTGGAGAATATGAAATATCCTGCCTCGCGATGTCCTCAAGATTAACATCAAGCTTTGCGACTTCTGGGCCGTAACGGATACCAAAAGGCGGTATTACCCGTTCCTTCTTTAAAAATAATTCCTTGAATAAAGGGTTAAAAACAACTCTATGAGTGGGATTTGAAGGATTAGACTTAAGTTTTAAAAAATACTGCATAGCCAGTTTTTGACGGCGCAAATATAATGATGGTTCATTGGCTTCTGCATAGAGACTTTTCACGGGCGATGCTCGAAAAGCGCCCAGGGCTAGCCGTAAACCCTGGTGGTGAATGGTATCAAATGTTCCAAAATTGTAATACAGAAATAATCCTCCATTTGACTTCTACTAGAATTCAACCGTCCGTCAGTACTTCAATCATCAAAAAATCACTCTAAGGGCAAACATTTGACCAAGGATGCTTGTCTAGTTGATGACTTGGACAGTCTGAATATGTGTCATCTTGGGTCATAAACTAGGTCAAATTTCTTGTAAACCTTGTGTGCACTGTATTGACCTAATGAAATTGGGCCAGAATGATATCTCAATCAGTTTTAATATGGACCATGTTGGGTCACTAGGTCAAATATTTTAAATTTTAGTTTGAACTGTAATGGCTACAATGTTGACCAAATATTCAAGGAACTTCAAATTTTAATGAAAAATCTGACTATGTCCCTTTATTATTATGCTTATTGTAATATCATATTGGGTAAAAGTGACTCAGATAAGCGATTCATGACCCTCTTGTTCTAAGTAAATCCCATTACCCGAAAAAGAGATATTTTGACTATCAGAAACCTTTTTGACACGTTACCAAGCGAAAATTGACTATATGACAGTGATATTTTGAATGGCATATAAGGGCAAATAACTCCTTTAATATTTTAGCTTAATCATGACGTGATTGCCTCCCTTATACACATACAGCAGTGACGTCACTATTCAATGTGTACAGCAGACAACAGGAACTGTCAGCAAGTAAACATGTCACGATTTGCAAGTATTTGCAAGCAATTAATAACAATTTAAAACTTTTTTATGTACTTAATTTTGTTCGGTATAATATTTATATTATGTTAATTGAACAATTTAAAAAGCTGACAATGGTTGAAGTAAATTTGATGTAATGTCTATATGTCAAAGTTTTAAATCTAATTCTCCAAATTCAGTCATTTTTAGCTCTACTAGCCATAAAAGATTGTTGAATGGTGTTGTTCCTGTCGTCTGTCTCTGTCCTAACTTTAGTGTTGTGGTTAGCGTGGTAGAGCCTCAGTCTCTGGTACCAAATCCTGTGATGAGCAGGTTCTGCTTTTTTAGCTCACCTAAGCATGAAGTGGAAGGGGGGTGATCACTCACCGTCGTCGTCTCTTGTGCGTCCGTATGTTAACAATTCCCTACAAATGACTTCTCCTATAAAACCAATGGACTGATTTCAAAATAACTTCACATGAATGTTAAATGGCTTTCAAAGTTGTTCAAAGAATTTAAATCAAGGAGAGCTTTGGTGGCTGCGGCATCATAAAAAGGGAAAGTTGCCCAAACTTAAAAAATCTTTTTGTCCAAAAGTACTAGCCCAATTTGAAAACTATTTTGGGCAAATGTTCCTTGGGGCACTCTACCAAGACTTCAAATATTTCCGATCCGTTGAAAAAATGGCCACCAGGGTTGGAGCTTGTTTTCCTTATATGTGTATTGTTAAAACTTTAAAAATCTTCTTGTTCAAAAGTACATGCCACATTTAAAGACAATTTGGCCCAATTGTTCCTTGGGTGTCCTCTACTAAGATAGTTTAAATTATACCAATCTTATGAAAAACATGGCTGCCAGGGGGCGGGGCTTGTTTTCCTTATATGTAATATAGTGAAAACTTAAACAAATCTTCTTGTACAAAATCACTGGCCCGATTTGATAATAATTTGGCACAGATGTACCTTGTGTTACTCTCTGCCAAGTTTGTTCAATTTATTCTGATCCGTTGAAAAATATGGTCTCCAGGTTGATTACTTGCTTTACTTTTATGTATAGAGTAAAAACTTTGAAAAATATTGAAGTTCTATCAAATCAGGTGAGCGATAAAGGGCCATCATAGCCCTCTTGTTGATTTTTTCCCACTAACTCTCAAGTACTGGTTAATATAAAAAGATAGTTGTGTAAGTACTTAATTTCCTCTTTTCTCACTATGTATTCAAAAACCGCCTGCTGCTTGACCCGCCAAGTGTCGGTCTCATCAGGGAAAGTGTTAAAGAAAGACTACTGGTGACTCTGTTTCTGGTAAATTGGAGCAATATTGGTCTCTGGCACATGCTTTATTTTATGTATTTCAGACATCAAAAGATAGAATATCTGTCCAAGTAGGATGGTCAAACTATTCGTTCAAAGAGGGGCGATACAAGTTAATAAAATCCACAAGGTACGTCCTTATTCAGGTCCAAAAACAATAAAGCTCAAAACCATTGCTAAAGGTGAAGAGATAAAAAAACAAATTTAAATCATTATTTTTTCCTAGCAACACGAGTCCCATTGGACATGAGAAAAATTTCACTTTTGGACCAACAATGGAGATCTCATAGACCCTAAAACAACCATTGGGGAGTTATCATGTTCGACAACTAGAGTGAGGATGTATCTACTTTCGAAAAAGGTGAATATTTTTTTTGTTGAGTATGACTAATCACTGAACACTTATCCCATTTTAGACGAGTACGGCTATTGTGAGAACTTAAAAAAAATATTCTTCCCCGAAAGTGTCTGACCGATTTTTAAATATTTTTTTAGAATGTTGCTTAAGTGACCCACTATCAGATTCCTTCAAGCCATTGGTAAAAAAACCTGGCCTCCAGGGCGCGGGGCTATTTTGCCTTAAATTGCTATAGTGTAAACTTAAAAAATCTTCTCCTGAAAGTGTCACCCCGATTTTCTAATTATTTTGTAGAAATGTTTCTTGGGTGACCCACTATCAGATTCCGTAAAGCCTTGTTAATTTGTTGAAAAACAAAAATATGGCGCCACAGAGCGGGGTTCTTCGGCCGTATATGGCTATTGTGAAAAACTTAAAAAATCTTCTCTTGCGAAAGTGTTCTGCCAATTTAAAAATAATTTGGTAGAAATATTCCTAGGGTGACCCTCTATCAGATTCCTTCAAGCCATGTTGAATGGTCGAACACTATGGTGGCCAGGGGGCAGGGCTTATATGGCTTAACTGGGGGGGAAACGGGTGAGCAATCCAGGGCCATCATGTTAATCACTTAATTGTTAAAAAGCTATCTATGTTGAAATGATAAATTTGATGGATTTCTTCAATTTATTTCTTAAAAAACTTAATACCTACTTAAAGTGGAGTGGGAAAGTTACACAAAACTCCTGAAAGTAATGTATAGATAAACTTGATCCCATTAGATCACTAAAACATAGTCAAAATGACAATAAACTCTACAGAAAAAAATGTTTCTTGGCTTTGCATTTCCTAATTTTTGTCAACGCACTCAGCCAGTGGACAGACCTCAAATTCCATGTAGCTGGAAATGCTAGGTACCAAGGACTCCACCCCCTTTTAGTGTGGCAACCTTATCAGTCAGGCTGATAAAGACAAGGGAGACTAGAAGGACATTCTGCAAGTAGTTCATCTGACCAGCATCCTACCACTCTCCAATGTGACATGCGACTGGGCCTTCTCTACAATGAAGATAATCAGTCTGATTGGAGGTGTGCACTGGACAGTGTTATCATGGACATTCTTATGAGAATTAAAATCGAAAACATCAGTCTGAGGGATTTTGATCCAAAGGTGGCTGTTAAGAGGTGGTGGTTGTCGGGCGAGAGGCAGAAGAGGCCAACAACATTACCATATGGACATAGAAGATGAGTTATCATCATATTCAGTATAGATGCCTTATACAGTTACTGTGCTTTTGTTTATTATTGTTGATTATTGTTATGTATTGCTTAAAGATAGTTTGTATTGTTTAAAGATAGTTTAATAGAAGTTTTATTTAGACCTTTGGATCAAAATCCCTCCGAATGTCTGATGTTTTCAATTTTAATTTAAATTCGAGCCCTGTTTATTATCAAGTGTTATTATGAAAATCACTTGTTTATTAAACATTTAACTAAAACGCACTTGCACTGACTTTAGTTACTTTATTATATGCATATAGAATGCTTAATCAACCTAATTAAATACTTTGAAAAAAAGCAAGTAACTTTTAGAAATTGCAAGTTGAACATTTTCCCACTTGCTAAAATTTGCAGGTGGGGAAAACGTTTAAATTCGAGCCCTGTCAGCAATAAACTAGGTCCAGGAGTCAGCAATCAACCCAGTTCAGGAGAGAGAGATTGTCCCGGTCCAGGTCAAGCAGCCAACTGAGGACATTTTTGCTGCAAATGAGACTCCAACAAGAAAAGAGGCCTTGCCAATGATTGAAGCAGGTATGTGAAAAACCAGATAAATTATATTTTAATAGTTGGTTTATTCCAATTTATTTTAGCTTGATTGTAACGAAGGCTTACAGCTTAAAGAGTCACTCCCGAGTCTGTTTCCTGGGTCAAACCAGTACGGAATGTCCATTGTGAAAGCTACGAGAACGTTATAGTTATTGACCGACTTTTAAAGGAACTGGCAACCAGATGATACCATTGCAAGAAAAACTTACATAAAATTGATATTGGTGTGTATAATACCTTGAAACTTACTTAATGATGTAACACATTGTTTTTTTTCATGTATCTTTCTCATTTTTTCGTATTTTTCCATTTCAAAAAGTCACTGGGTTAGTCTACCAGGTAAAACTAACTAGAATGGAGTGCTCCCCGGAGCACGTGTGTCACCTGCCGGGGCCTTGTCAGAAAAAATTAAATTTTGACAGAAAAGGGGAAATAAATCTGATACAAAAATATTTGGATTATCCTTCTTTTGTGAAACCATCACAAAGATTGATATAAACATTTGTCAGAAGTTTCAATTAAATCCACTGAGTAGAAAGAAAGTAATTTGAAAAAGTAATTTGAAAATTTAGATTTTTGATAGAAAAGGGGCGATAACTCTGATATAAAAAATATTTGGATTATTCCCCTTTTGTGAACCAATCACACACATTGATATAAACATTTGTCAGAAGTTTCAATGTAATCCTTTTAGTAGAAAAAAATCCCTAAGTGCCTACCATGCTACGCAAGTGACACAAAAAGGGATTCCTATAACGTTATGATATCTGTTGAAAATTCCAGTAGCCAATCTCTAGCCCGAGTAGCTCAGTTGGTAGAGCACCACTCATATTCTGGCGACCCGGGTTTGAATCCCCGCTCCGACGACCTCGTGACGTCATTGCAACGAAAGTAACGTCTTTGTTAGGCAAGTAATAAATAAATAACAAAAGGAAAACGACAGGAATGGTAGGAAAAGATAGTTTGACTCGTCACAAATGGATTTCATTCACTGGAAAGACTTTATGAAGGCTAAGTCGACTATTCTTGTGTACCTGTCATCATTATTTCGTGGATTTTATATCTTTGCAATATAGAGAAGCAATAAACACTTGAAAATGATTGTAAATATTTCAACGGAAGTTATCGTTCGTTACACTGGCCTCGGATATTATTTTCACTGAAAAGGACGAACCATACTGTTTCTGTATCGGCATAGCTTCATTTCAAGGTAAGCTATTTATTATATCAATAATTTGCTTAAAAATATAACTTCATTTATAAATTATTTGTTAGTATCTGTTGGGAACGTTCCACGATGCTTTCGTCACATCGCGTGACGTCACATGGTGTGTATCGTTTTTGTCTGTATCTGTCATTTGAAGCCGAAGCCGTCTTGTCAAATGTTGACTCCACTCAAGAAAATAGCTAAAGTTTGTTTGCTACATTTATTGCAATATATAGATAAACGTCTTAAAGTCAATACAACTAAACAGTCGAAGATATGATAGAAACAAAACTACAGTCAATTTCAAATTATTTGCCTTCAATTTACATTATTTGTTTACATTGTACAGTTTAACAGTTTATGTCTATGACCTAGTCTTTGTCGAATCATGAAAGTATGACCAGAATCAGTTCACCCTGGTTTTGGGGTATACATAGTAAATGTCTTAAGCCATATATCCTCCAACCTGAAAGAGAGGAAAACACTTTCATGCCTTCAAATGAGTCTATTGTTAGCTCACCTAAGCACGAAGTGCAAGGAGTGCAAGGTGAGCTTTTGTGATCACTCACCGCCCGGCGTCTGCGTCGTCGTGGGTGTCTGTTAACAATTTCCTACAAATGACTTCTCCTACTAAACCAATTGACAGATTTCAAAATAACTCCACAGGAATAATTCCACGTAGAACTTTGGTTGCTGCGGCATCAGAAAAGGGGAAAATTGCCAAATCTTAAAAAAAATCTTCTTGTCCAAAAGTACTGGCCTGATTTGAAAATTATTTTGCACAAATGTTCCTTGGGGTACTCTCTACCAAGATTGTTTAAATATTTCCGATCCGTTGAAAAACATGGCCGCCAGGCGGCGGAGCTTATTTTCCTTATATGTGCATTGTTAAAACTTTAAAAATCTTCTTGTCCAAAAGTACTGGCCCGATTTGAAAATTATTTAGCACAAATGTTCCTTGGGGCACCCTTTACCAAGATTGTTCAAATAAATCGGATCCGTTGAAAAACATGGACGCCAGGGGCGGAGCTTGTTTCTCTTATATGTGCATTGTTAAAACTTTAAAAATCTTCTTGTCCAAAAGTATTGGCCCGATTTGAAAATTATTTTGCACAAATGTTCCTTTGGGGACCTTCTACCAAGATTGTTCAAATTAATCCTATCAGTAAAACGCATTACTTTTCTTTCAACAGGCTGAATTTCTAGTAGTTTCATTTTATTTTATCCAAAATGTGTTTATTGATCAGATTGGACAAACTTCGTACTAAGAATTTAAAAATTATTTTCTCTAGGTTATTTTAAATACTCTGCATGTATGTATTCAAACAACATTTACAAAAGATTCAACATCTATTGACAGCACTATTTTCATACTTGGGAGCACAACAACAAAATGATGTCATAGAACTCTTCAAATTGAAGAGCAAATGCAAAATAAAAAGCCTTTTACGGTCACCGATTTAGGTCCGTCTATGAAACAGGGCAATGTACACTAACTATATCAAACTCAAATAAGGTAAAAGGCAATCTCTTTTTAAATTCAACAAACACTCAAAATACTTTTTATTCAAATAAATTAGTATAAACATTTTGGTTGAAAAATAAAGAAAACTTCATCTGTTTTTCAACAGAAAAAGGCTATAAGGCAGTTCATAATTAATGTCAGTTATATTCATAAGTCACCCAGTGACCTCACATAAGTGTTCTGTCCTCTGATATAACTGAAATACCACAGAAATGTATCTGTTTTCTATGTAATTTATTGTGAAATCCATTTTTCTGTGTGAAATTGTATAATCTATACAATAGAAATGGTAAAATTTAAATTGGTATACAATCATTGTAACAAAAACATTCTTTACTGGTAATAAAATTACACATATTTTCATGAACTGCTGCTCAAAATAAAAACCTATACTGTAGTTTATTGGTAAAACACCTGGTCTAACAAGAGTTCTAAGATCAAACCTCAGCAGGTACATGTTTTGAAAGAAGCAACTAAACTTAAGAATGTATAAATGAAACAATTATATTGTGGGGAATTGTCTTACTTAAAGTTTGAAGTTATACACTTATTACATTTTTATCCAGGCTTCTAGTGAAAATAGTTTACTCCCTGAACCCTTTTCAAGTATCTGACTCGTGATCTGGAGGTCACGGGTTCGATACCCGGTTGCGGCGACATTCTTTCGGGCGATGTTTTCCATTGCCTCTCACCTCTGATCTATGTGAGAAAGTAGTCAGTGGCTTCGAAAGAATGTTGTGTAAGTACTGGTGTGGGAAAGCCAGGAAAACATGGGTAGGTGCACTGACCGCCGTGATATGACCAAAGCTGTTGAAAGCGGCGTTAAACTCCAAACAAACAAAAGAACCCTTTTCAAAAGCTTTTATAATTGAGCAATAACAATTAAAACAAGAGGGCCAAGATGACCCTAAATCGATCACCTGATTGATAGTAAATTAGTAGAAACATCTGGGAAAAAGATCAAAGAGTGAACACTTCTCAAGAAACAGCTTATAAGTAAAGGTCATTTATATCTTGAAATCTAACAAGAACTTCAATTAGAATTGAATTATTAAGTTTTTGTCATTTTGCACCTTTCTTGATCTGTTTTTAATACAAACCAATATGGCTTGAACAGTTTTTTTAGAGGGTCACTTAAGGATTCTTTCTACTGAATTATCTTGGAGTCTGACAAGCAGATTATGAAGGAAAATGATTTTAAAGTTTGGTGGTTTTACTCATGTTCTGATGCTGCAGCAACCAAAGTTTTACATAGAATGCAAGTCTTTGCACAATTTTGAAAGAGGATCAACAGAAGAACATTCATGTCCATGACAAATCATGTCATAATTGCTTGTTCACTTTCAATAACAAACTTTTATTTCCATCTTACTGTTGAGACCAGAAATGTTGCGATTTTAACTTTCCACTTCCTGTTGAAGACAACCCTTGCATAATACTCTTCCAAGTGTTACCTCCCTTAGACCATCAATCTAATAACCATATGTCATTTGAAGCAAAAAGTTAATTTTACTCCTTTTCTGATGCTGCTTGGTTGCTATGCCTTTCAACAAATCGATATGGCTTGACAAAGTATGTAGATGATCAATGAAAGAACATTTCTACAAAACTATCTTTAAATCAGACAAGCACTTTTATATGGATGCTTTATTAAAGTATTGTCATTTTGCCCCTTTTTTGATGCCGCCTGACTGCCATGTTTTTCAACCAATCAGTATGGCTTGAACAATTTTTATAGAGGGTCACCCAAGGAACATTTCTACCAAATTATATTTGAATCTGACAAGCAGATTCGGAGGAGAAGATTTTTAAAGTTTGGACATTTTGTCCCCTTTCTGATGCCGCAGCAACCAAAGTTCTCAATGGAATTTAAATCTTTGAACAATTTTGAAAGAGGACCACCAAAGGAACATTCCTGTGATGTTTGGTGGAAATTGTTCTTGCGGTTCAGGAGGAGATGATGTTTAAAGCTAAAAGTTAACGACGGACGACGGACACAGAGTGATCAGAACAGCTCACCTTGAGCCTTTGGCTCTAGGTGATCTAAAAAGGAATGGTTATCAACATTGATACGGGTAAACAAATCGACGGCGATGTTTCCCGTCAATAGGTAATGTGTATGAATTTGCAAAAATTTGCTATACCGTCTTTCCAAAAATTGTGTCCAGAGCGAACTTTTCGATGCATGTATTCTGCAGTCACGATACTCGTACGTTTTCATTGGATGAAAAGAAAATATCGAAAAAAATATATATTATTATCATTATTTGATTTAAGGACATATACTGGTACATATGATACATATGATAATCACTCCTCCCCAAAGCCCAAAACAACAAAATCAGAAAGGTCTAAAAGATCAAAATTAAAAAAAGATAAAAAGAAATTTAATGCTTTGAAGAAAAATGGAAATGTCCAAAGAAAAAGACAGACAAAAGTAAATTTTCAAAAATCTAGGAAGAATCGTGAAATCCTGAAAAGTGCAAAATCAAATGATGTCCAGACCTCTTTTAAGGAATGCAAGGTTAAGAAAGGTGTAAACAAACAACATGCATTATTTGATTTAAGGACATATACTGGTACATATAATACTGTTACCATTAATGAAATCAACATGAAATCACTTAATGTCCCTGGAGATGGAAACTGTTTTTTTCATTCACTTAGTTTATCAATAAATGGTGATTTTGAGCAAACTCATTATTACAGACTATGAATCTGTAACTACATTCTGAACAACTGGGACCTGTGGGCCAATGCAGTGTCACTGCATCATGATATTAGCATAAACTCTGTAAACTTGTACTGGGAACATATGATTAACAGAAATGGATATGCTACTGCACTAGAAATCCAGGCTGCTTGTTTCCTCTTAACGATGAACATCAAAATTTGGCTGCGTGGAATCACTTACAGTGAAGAATTTAAACGTTTTATGCCACGCTACACTGAGCAAACATATATAACAGATAATGCAAGTGGAATTATAAATCTATTACTTCAAAATTCTCACTTCACAGTGTTAACAGGGTTGAATGAGCACAATAACATTGAGTCTGATATAACCATTTCTTCCAAAAATGATGATTGTCATAAAAAAACGCAAAAGGTTACACATGAAAAAATGAGAAAGAAACTATCAACTGATACAACTGCAAATATAGTTGTTAATGAAAACATTGTGGAAAGAATATCAGCACAAACAACTGAACAAAATGAAATTGTTAATGAAAACATTCAAACAACTAAACAAAATGAAGTTGTTCAGGGAAATATTGGTGAAGGTATTGATCAATGTAGAGAAATAAAGATCAAAAGTAACAAAACATATAGACATACACATAATTCCTCAAAGAATTTTTCTACTACAGTAAAAGAAGCAGACTCTTACAATAGATGCAGAAAGCTTGGATTATCGTTCTGTTTTTCAGAATTAAATGAAACAAATAAACAAATAACAGCCAGACAAAAACTCAATTTAAGAAAAAAATAGCACAGGCTCAGAAGAAACTAAACATAAATGTTGATGATTTACCACCACCTGCACCGCCTTCTAACGACAGTCAATACAACAAGGCAATGGATTGCATAAGAGCATTTGAACTTGAGCAAATGTCTTATAAATTTAATTGCTGTCATGTTTGTAATTAGCGAAGGCTTAAAAAGAAAATGTCTAATTACAATTTATGTCTACGTTGCAAATCTGACAAATCAAGTGTAAAAATGTTCTCAGCCCAAAATAATATGGATCCTAAACCAGCACCTGAAGAACTTTTTGATCTTACTCTTGTAGAGCAACAATTAATATCAAGATTAGCCCCAGTCATCAATATTCATTTACTAAAGCATGGAGGTATTGCTGCAAATGGTCATTGTGTAACATTCCCACAAAATGTGAATGAACCAGCTAAGATACTTCCAAGGCTTCCAAGTGAAGTTAAAATCATAAGAATTCGCAAAAAGGGCTCAAACGACACTTCTAAAGAATTCAATGTCCAAAGATCAAAAGTATTAAAAGCACTTGAGTGGCTAAAATTATGTAATCCTGCATATGCTGATATTATTATCTGCAAATCTCGTGTAAATGCTCTACCTGAAAATGAATCTTTGGTTATTGATACAGTAGAAACAAGTGATTATAAATGTGACCCTGACAATGGTCCTGCTTTTGATCAAGTTGACCCTGGTGACGTGGATGGGGAGACAAATTCTTGTGTTGGTCTGTCAGATATCACCTTTAATATTAAAGATAAAGTTAAAAAAGTTGCTCAAGATGTTGTTGGTCCAAATCATGGTCCAGTTACATCTGGAAGAAAATATGTTTGTATACCATGGCCAACTCAGGGTGATATACCACTGTCTGAATTCACAACCAAGAATTTGTTTACTCTTTCATTTCCCTGTCTTTTTCCATACTCAACAGGGGATTTCCACACCAATCGCCCAAGAACATGTGAGTCTATGGCTGACTGGGCTGAGCATCTTATCTGGTACAGAGATGGTCGCTTTTCAGAGCATCCATATTTTAAGTTCATTGTACACAACATGATAATCCTACTTTGAACATGTTATGTCCAACTTGTTTAAAGTGAATACATATTGGTACAGACATGAATTTGCAAAGTCAAGGAGCATGATCCATTGGTATGGCCTCTGCTGGCGTTCAGATAGAGAACCCCACAATTTAATACATGAAGCTATCAAGAGAGGACTGGCGGAAAACCAGTGTGCAGAAGTACTTGCACAGTGGGCCAAGTCAGAGCTTGCATTAACTTCTTTGCACCCTGCTGGAAAAGATGAAAATGGTACGCCCAAAACAGACTTATGGGCACCACCAGAAGGAACTACTCCTGCCCCACCTGAGGATAACAATCCATTAACCAAACTGCTAATGGATGTAAGTCATTCACAAGAGTCCCTTCTTGAAGATCATCTTCTTCTTACCAACAGAATAAATATGTATAGATGTTCAAAATACTGTCTGAACAGCAAAAATATATGCCGTATGGATTTTGGCACTCGAGACAAACCAGGAAAGCTCCCGAGGCCCTCTCCAGCAATAGTTAGAGACCGCCATGGGTCAATGAGATTAGAGCTAGAGAGAGACCATCCAAGAATGGTTCAGCATTCTAAATACCATACACAAGGTTGGCGTGCCAATGGTGATATGTCCTTAATTTTATGAAAGAGTCCGCCTGAAAATCCTTCCATCAATGAAATAATTGCAACAGAACGATATATCACTGGATATGCATGCAAAGGCAATGATAGTACAGGAGCAGTTATTGATGTATTTCAGGATTTAGTACATTCTGCAGATGAATCAACAGGAAGTACAACTAAATCTTTGTGTACACAATTGCTGATGAATTCTGTCAAACGGGAAATATCAAGTATGGAGGCCGTTTATGAACTTTCATCTTTGCCATTGTACCGTTGTAGCCATGAATTTCAGTCTGTCAGTTTTACCGGATCTATAGTTTTAGAGAGAAAGGGGTGCACATTGAAAAAATCAACTCCCCTTGACAAATATCTGTCAAGGCCAGATGACCATAACTGTTCATGGTATCAGCACATATGCAAAAAAGGAAAAGTTCCTGTTGTAAGTGGCACATCACTACGTGCTACATTTCCCCTCAATGATGATTATTGTAGATCAATGCTTCTTCTCCACTGGCCAAATTGGAGGAATTTACATGATATAAAAGACGATACTGCATCTTGGACCGACACATTTAATACATTTATGGAAACTGACCATTGTCCTAATTTTGTCAAGGCTGATATTGAAAGAGCCCAACGTCACGAACCTCCGCCAGATGAAAATGAAACTGATGAAATAACTTCGAATTATGATTATGAGGAAGAAGAAGATCAGCCAGAATGGGCCCAGTTACTGAAACCTTTGAAAGAGTTTGCAGAAGCAGATGTTGACATTCGTTTTAATGATAGGGGCCCGGACTATGACTGGAGTCAAACGAAACATGAATACCCAAATGGATATGGTTTGAAGTGGTTGGAAGAACTTGGATCAGTTTCCTCTAAAACGTCTGATATAACAGAAGAATCTTTAAATCTGTTAAACGAAGAGCAAATGTTTGCATTTAACATTGTTTTGTCAACCCTTCTGCAGTACAAAAATGGGTCAAATTTAAAATCCACTAAACCACTTCGTTTAGTCATAACAGGAACTGCTGGTACAGGAAAATCCTTTCTGATTAAGTGCCTTGTCTTTGCAGCCCAAATCATTTTCAATAGTATTAAAGGCATTCAAGTTCTTTGCCCAACTGGAAATAGCGCCAATCTTATCTCAGGGCGTACTATTCATGACTTTCTGAAAGAACCTACTTCCAAAAAAGCTAAAAATGAAATGAAATTGCCAGAAGGTGCTATTGGGGAAACCATCCAAAATAACTGTTCTGGTCTCAAAGTATTGATAGTGGACGAACGTTCCCTTGTCGGAGCTACAACTTTGGGATGGATGGAATATCACTGTAGATTTGGTATGGGGGATCTTGAAAACTCTTGGGGTGGCCTTCCTGTAGTAATATTCCTCGGTGATGATGTGCAACTTCCACCCGTCTGTGACACACCAGTATATATAACAAAGTCTTCTGCTTCATTTGCTGCAATGCATGGTCATTTAGTCTGGAAAGAGTTTAATGATGTTGTTGAAATGAAAACTATGGTCAGACAAAATGATGAACAACAACAGTTAGGAGATATCCTACTTTCATTAAGAAATTACAGTCTGACATCTGAAGATACATTATGGCTGCAGAAGTTTCAATGGGATAACCTTAGAAATGTGTTTGGAAATGATCTTCTTCATGACATGTCTGTTAATGGTTTATTTGTCTTTCCAACACATGAATTAGAGAGCAAACATAATGTTCAAAATCTTCTTAAGGCAAATGCACATGCACCTGTTGCTAAAATGACTGCTGTAAATAGAGGCACTCATGCTAAAACTTCAACTGATGATAAGGCTGGAGGACTTCTCAACACCCTTTACCTTTGTGTTGGGTCAAAAGTGATGCTAACAAGTAACCTAAATGATCAGCTTGGACTGTTCAACGGGTCTATGGGAATTGTGCAGGACATACTGTATCTCAATGATAACACTCCCCAGACTTATTGATAATGATCCTGTACTTGTACCAGTGGTTCCTATTGAAAGGCGAATTGAATGTCCTTGCTATGCTTGCAAGCGAAAACAGATTCCTCTAAGATTGGGGTGGGGAACTACTATGCATCGCTGTCAGGGCATGACAATTGGTGCCGGTGAATTAAATAGATTCATTGTCATCCATCCTGGGAAAAAATCATTTGAGTCCAGAAATCCTGGTGCGTTGTTTGTGGCACTCTCTAGAGCAAAATCTGCAGGTGGTAATGGAGAGGTACCAGACTTTGCATGGAACCCTGAGGTGTTAATAAATGAAGATAGAATATGTCATAAAGTACATACTCCAACAACTACAGCGAGAAACATAGAAATAAGCTCCTTGGTAAAAAAGGCAACAGACACTAAAAACAGATACAACTCTTTGAACAACAAACATATTTTTGAAACAATTTTTAAACAGCTTATGGACACAAAAGCAAATTATTATGAAGAATAAGATAAGAATCAACAGTTATAAAAGCTTCATGACAAGAGTAATTTAATTGTAAGGTTCTTCAATACACATCAGAGGGTAAAACAACCAAGTTGACCCTCTGAAGTGTGTTGGGGAACCTTAATGCACATGCCCATAACCGCATACATTAAATAAATAAGTTTGTAAGATTATTTCTTCAAATATGTTGGGATCTTACTGGATTTCACGTTTTCAGTGATCATGGTGATAACACACCTATTCAGGATCACTTAGTGAAAAACCAGTACTATGCTTGATATCTATCATTATTTAAAACCTCTATCAGTGAAACTTGTATATGAAACCTGAAAAATAAAGGCAGGAACTGACCAGCCTTATTACATTCTCACCTATACATTACATTTTATCATTTTCAACACCTTACAGAATACTGATCTTGTTTGGTGGCATGTCAGCTACTAATCTACAGTATTTACATTCTTAACCATTCTTCTTTCGTTATTTACAACCCTCTATCAGTAAAACTTGTATTTGAAACCTGAGAAATAAAGACAGGAACTGACCAGCCTTATTACATTCTCACCTATACATTGCATTTTATCATTTTCAACACCTTACAGAATACTGATCTTGTTTGGTGGCATGTCAGCTACTAATCTACAGTATTTACATTCTTAACCACTCTTCTTTCGTTATTTACAACCCTCTATCAGTGAAACTTGTATTTGAAACATGAGAAATAAAGGCAGGAACTGACCAGCCTTATTACATTCTCACCTATACATTACATTTTATCATTTTCAACACCTTACAGAATACTGATCTTGTTTGGTGGCATGTCAGCTACTAATCTACAGTATTTACATGCTTAACCACTCTTCTTTCGTTATTTACAACCCTCTATCAGTGAAACTTGTATTTGAAACCTGAGAAATAAAGGCAGGAACTGACCAGCCTTATAACATTCTCATCTATACATTACATTTTATCATTTCAACACCTTACAGAATACTGTATTGATTGGTGGCATGTCAGCTACTAATCTACAGTATTTACTGTACATTATTATTTTATAAACCAGTCTTTTTCGATATATCACTAGAAAGAATTAAGAAATTGGCCAACCTTGTGTTCTCTCTTCTATTCATTATATGTTAAAATATTCAACCCATTACATACTATTCTAGTTGTTTGGTGGCATATACCTTACAGAATACTGCTCTTGTTGAGTGTAATTTTAACCACTTTAGCATGCCTATCTACAGTATTCCATGCAAGTCATTTTTTTCATTAAGCATGGAAAAAAGAAGGCAAACCTGTCCCACTTCATTTTGTCTTGTTTTATGGCATGTCATCTATATAATTATATTTGTAATTCAAATTCATGACAGTTTTTAGTCTTAGTATTAAAGAAACAAACATACCAACCTCATCATATTCTCATCTCTGAGCACTCCACTATTAATCATGGCTTGCAAAATGAAGGCAGGAACTGGCCAGCCTCATTACTACATGTCTATGTTTACATAAGTGAATATGTATTGTATGTAAGTTTACTACACCATTTTCTTCTTGAATGTTTGGTAAATGTTAATAAACTCTCCCCTACACTACAGACTCAGTATATCAAATGCATGCACAAAAGTTAATTATTATTCTGTTCTTGTTGTGTGGCATGTCAGCTACTAAACTACAGGGTGGTAGTTTAGCTTCAAAACTAGTTTTATTATGTAGCCCATACCCACACAGACAGCCCTTTCCCATATATTCACACACTTGTTATCACCACTGCAGACAAATTGTGGAAACATTGTGACTAGACGAGTAATTGCTTATGGCAACTCCTCCTTTTGCCTCAAGGCGTTCAACTTGATTCAACATTCATACCCCATTTAAAGAGATTTTCCACAAAGTTGCCTATATAAATTTTTGCAAATTTGTCTGCAGCAGATGATTGTATATAGGAAAGGGTAAATGTATTATCAGCTAACTCCAGTGGTTACAGCTATGTTGTATACATCAAAATCAATACCAAAATTAATTCTTAAGTTTTTTTTTGTTTCATTTTCATTTAGTTCAACGGTCATTCTTTTGGACCATTTAGATCATTTTTCAAAATTCAAAATTTGGCTCTTAAAGAGGTGGCCTCCCCGTGGCTAGAGCTGGGCAGCATAATATCTATTACAGGTAAAATGTTGGCAAACTGCCTCTTCCAATCATACTTAATTTCATCTTTAATAGGAAAGACTTTATTAAATGTTTTAGATAGTTAAATCGTTGGTAATTATGTTTGTGGTAAACCAATCCATTTGTTTGCCCGCAATAGGTCCCACCTATATTCATATTAACTCTGAGAATCTGTACATGTTCAAGTTTGATCCAGCTTTGATAACCGTTCTAATATAAAAGTTTTAATATATCAATGTTTACATCATATTTTTATTTTAGAGCAATTTTAACATGATCACCAACAATGTTAATCCATTTCTCTGTATGTACTTTTTATACGAAAAAAACCCATAAATAGGTTTTTCGCTTATAGGTAACAGGTGTGATTTTTTTTTTTTTCAATAACATATGAAGCTTTCTGAAATGAAACTGGAAAAATCCATGGGTGCCGCCATCTTGGATTTGTATAAAAAGCAGACGTAAAACACAGATGAAAATTATTGTCAGCTTTTTAAACATTTTTTTTTTTAAATCGGTATTTTGGGTATGTATAAAATGAGACGAAAAACACGGGATTTGAAAATTATTGTCGTCTTTTTAATCATTTTTTTTTTAAAATCGAAATTTAAGATCATTAAAGTGCTGTGTTATGTGGGAATTAACATTTGTACGAAAAGTTAAAAATAAATGGAATATGTTTTCCTGTTCGTCAAAAAAACAACAGCATTAGCCTTCTACGCCCGAAACTAAATTTTGACTGTATCGTAGCCAAAGAAGGACGTGACGTCATTTCCGTTACACTTCATCTTTGCGTAACGTCAATGGAGCGACGTTTCCCGCAAAAAAGTGGTATCAACATGAAAGACCCCAAATTCCTATACATGAGCTATTGACTCACTCATTCAAAGTATAATTATTTATCAAACATTGTGGCAAGAGGATAACTTTCTCATAAGGAGCAATTGTTCTTGTGGCGACAATCTTTTCCTAAACCGTCTCTAATAGGGAAAGGGTTTAGCAGAAATGTGACCCCTTACATAATTTGTTGCAGTCATATTGACTTGTTGAAAAAGGCAGTCGCCAGGTGGCATCAGAAAAGGGCTGATCTATTTGCTTCTTTACCATAATGCAGGTGATCGATTAAGGATCATCTTGGCCCTCATGTTTTAACCTCGTTCATTATAAATGTATTCCTTGATTTTCTGAAAGTCTTTCCTTTATTATTTTCTGTCGAAATAATAGACAACAGTAATACGAATTCCAAATATGTTTTGATAATGCAAGAAACATGACATTAACATTATTATTGTCTAGTCAATTACTTATAAATCCTTTTTTTATGGCCAAAGTATGCTTTTTAATTTTTGTTTATAATTATCTTGCGTTTTTTTCGTAAATAGGTAGCACCTATAGATAAATTAATTTCTTTATTTGCTATAAACATACTGTTTATTGTTTTATGCAAGCAATATTGAATATATTGATCAGATCTTTCATTATCCATTTTTTTTTCAAATAACATATTTCAGATACATGTATATATATATAATCAGTTGTTGACACGAAGTCTGGTACTTATTAACAAATAATCTGATGCTGTTTCAGGTTTTACAAATTAAAAACCAGAAAAAAAGAGATAGGGGTTCAAAGTGAAAATGTTGTTGAATAGGAACATATCGTTCATTTTGGATATGTTCATTTTGGATCAATTACACCATTCCGACAATGTTTACCCAGGGGTCATGAATAATTAAATTTAATTGCGCGCTAAATGACCTTAGCTGTCGATGCGCCATAAAACAATATACATTCATTCATTCATTACAATGTATTCAGATGAGTCACAGAAATCAAGTAATTTACATCAGACAAGGGGCTAAACTTCACCCTTTCTAACATACATCATTATAAATGGGACTTTTGAAAATATTTGTAAAAATTACAGTTTTCTCAGTCTGTATGCATAGTGTTCTCATCTTAAATTGTCTCAAGATTATACATTCAGCCAGATCATGCAAAGTTTATCCATCTGCCTTGGAAGATTGTTGTGTGGAGTATTTTATTATTCTAGAAAGCCAGGGGAAATGTTAGGTGAACTGAAGTACCATTGAAAGTAATGTTAACCCTTTCCCAAATACGACAATTCTGTAGCAGACGACTTTGAACATATTTTGTCAAAAAATAGAAAATCTCCTATGACAAAATGTGGATAACATTGTGGTAAAAGGAGAAATTGCACGTTTTGTGCAATTTCTTCTTTTGTCACTATGTTTTCAAAAAGCTGTCTGCTGCAGAGGCGTCAGAAAGCGTCTATATCAGGGAAAGGGTTAAGTGCAAGTCATTCAATCAACCATGGTAAGAGTCAGTTTCAAATTATATGTATTACTAGTTTACAAATAATTGGCATTTGTAAAAATAAATCAGAACATTCTTCAATGCCTTCTAGTGTTGTGTTCCATCAATTAACATCCTTGGAAATCTTACAGTCTGTTACAATCCTGACCTAATAAAAAATAAAACAGATATATATGTACAAATTAAACTTAAATGCATGGTAAGTTTCGTTTTTTAGCTCACCTAAGCACGAAGTGCAATGTGAGCTTTTGTGATCACTCACCGTCCGGCGTCCGTCGTCGTCGTCTGTTAACAATTTCCTACAAATGACTTCTCCTACTAAACAAATGGACAGATTTCAAAATAACTTCACAGGAATGGTCCTTAGGTAGTCCTCTTTCAAAGTTGTTCAAAGAAATTCCAAGTAGAACTTTGGTTGCTGCGGCATCAGAAAAGGGGAAAATTGCCAAATCTTAAAAAATCTTCTTGTCCAAAAGTACTGGCCCGATTTGAAAATTATTTTGCACAAATGTTCCTTGGGGTACCCTCTACCAAGATTGTTCAAATATTTCCGATCCGTTAAAAAACATGGCCGCCAGGGGGCGGAGCTTATTTTTCTTATATGTGCATTGTTAAAAGTTTAAAAATCTTCTTGTCCAAAAGTACTGTCCCGATTTGAAAATTATTTTGCACAAATGTTCCTTGGGACACTCTTTACCAAGATTGTTCAAATATTTCCAATCCGTTGAAAAACATGGCCGCCAGGGGGCGGAGCCTGTTTTCCTTATATGTGCATTGTTAAAACTTTAAAAATCTTCTTGTCCAAAAGTATTGGCCTAATAAAGTGTAAAAACTTTGAAAACTATTGAAGTTCTATTAAATCAGGTGAGCGATATAGGGCCATCATGGCCCTCTTGTTTCAATATGTTTTTCAAATTCTGTTTTTGTAATTTTCTACAATTTGCCTATTAATTTGTTTCTTGTTGGGAGACAGACAGTGCTTATTAATTAATTTGTTCTTGCTTTCACACGACCTAGGCTATTAGATCAATCAAAACAACTTTATAGTGGACGTCCTTACAATCAAGCAATATTATTGATGTACACGTCACATATTACGTCAGAACCTACGTAGTTATTTACAAACAGTTACACAGCTTACGCTATAAATAGACTCGATTGGTTTACTGTATGTCTATTAATTTTTCACTGCGTGTCATATATAAAAGATGTACCAAACATTGTACTACGAACAGTATAAGCGGTATTTTCCTAGGACTATCAGAGACTCGGTCGCCCTTCCTCCAGACTTTTCGCAGATCACATCTGTAGACTGATTCAAGTCCTGTCTGCATTGATACGCAGCCTAAACCAACACAGATGTTTTTTATTTCATTTTTATTTGTAAATATGCCTTATTAGTTGTTTTTACCATGTTGATGGCTTCACTTGCCTGCGATGTACTAAGCCCTGACAGTAACAAAGTAGAAGTAGAAGTTAGCTGGTCTCTATATCATGAAAGGTTGGATGAGAGCTCTTTGTAACGTTACTGTATGGAAATAGTTCCGTCCTTAGCATTACGAGAAAAATATCTGAGTGCGCAATATCAATGTTTGCAATATCAACTGATATTGAGTCCTTTTACCAAATGGAAAATAGAAGGAACAATATCATGATAGTATACAATAATAACATTTTCATATCTGTCATCCCACATTTCTTGTACAGAATCACAACATATATATATACACAACAATGTCACAAAGTATCCTATCTATCAAGTATATGAAAGAATACAAAGCAAGTTATCAGTAGACATAAATAATTCTGAATTACCTTCGCAAAACGATTCTGATTTTCCGGACGTGTTCTTCTTCCAAAACTTGGACCATGGTTTTCATTTGAAAGCTGAATAGAAAAAGCCTGTTACATATAACAAAAAGGTGATTTATTTAATATATATATATATATATATATATATTCATTTTTAGCTCTACTGGCCAAAGGCCAGAAGGGCTTATGTCATGGCGATTTGTCCGTCGTCCGTGCGTGCGGTTAACACAATACAGTCTTCACCAGCCAGATCCGCCCATGCATGACTGGATTATGGCCCTTGAAATGGTCAAAATTGCTATAAAAGAGCTTGTTAACCCGATAGTCTTCACTTTTGATTGTATCTCAACTAAACTTATACAGTAGTTAGATATCCATGAGAGCTCGGTTCCTTTCGAATACCAGCCAGATCCGCCCATGCAAGACTGGATTATGGCCCTTCGAATTGTTCAAATTGCTATAATTGAGCATGTGAACACAATAGCGGCTCTATTTACTATCTGATCTTCACCAAACTTAGATAGTAGTTAAATATTGATGAGAGCTTAGTTCCTTTTGAAAACCAGCCAGATCCGCCAAGACTGGATTATGGCCCATGGAATTGTAAAAATTGCTATAATACAGCTTGTGAACACAAAAGAGCCTCCATTTACTATCCGATCTTCACCATACATACATGCTCTGGATTGAAAATGACCAAAGAACCATACCAGTAGAGCATAGGCCCTCATGGGCCTCTTGTTAAGTAATATATATGTATCATGCATCCTAATTAAAACTTTTGAAATAATTGCCTATTTGCTGATCTTTTACTGAGAAATTAAAAATTATCTATGAATTTTTAAAAACAGACCAACAATTGAGCATTCTTTTGAAGTTTGAATACAATGGACCAGTGGTTTAAAGGTATTATTGACGGTCCAGCATGACCAACGAACATAGGGTGATAACAATAGCTCATCTTGACCAGAAAAAAATAATTGATTAACAACAATTTTCATTGTGGTAAGGATTATAAAAAATTGGTAAGACAATAAGCTTGTTTTAATGGGATTTCATGCCATTTTCATATTTTATATCAGCGACAGTTCAATTATTCATGATCCCAGTGTAAAAAGAAGTCTAGGCTATGCAATGTGCTTTCTCATGGGCACTTCACCATGAGAGACAAAAGAGTAAAAACAATAAATTACAAGTACCCTCGAGTTATTATTTTTTTTTAAATTTTTCTAAAATACACTGGAAACTTCAAGAATTGCAAGACAAGAAATGAAATGGAAATAATGGAACAGATGACTAAGTTGATAAGTCAATAAGAACATCATTGCTTAGGTTTTTTTTCAAGTACTAACTTTGTCTTCCTTGAACTTTCTGGGGTGAATAACAGTCTGCTTTCCCGGCCCTTTAACCTCTTGACTGTTACTCTTGGGCCATCCGTGGCGTTTTATTATATGGTCAAGTAAAAAATCTTCCCTTGAACACTACATTACACTCTGGACATAAATATCGAGAAACCTGAATATAAAATTGACATTTATTAACCCTTTCCCACATACAGACGCTTTCTAAAGCCTCTGCAACAGACATTTTCTGGAGAAAATAACTCAAGGAAAATTACTCATAATGAGCAATTTCTCTAATTGACACAATATTTTCAACCATGTTTTCCAAGTCGTCTGCTGCAGATTTGTCATATGTTGGAAAAGGTTAAAAACTATATTTCACCTTTTTAACCTTTTCCCACTTGTCAACGCATCTACAGCTGAAGAATAAAAACATTGTGGCAAAATTTATCACAATGTTTTCAACTATATGCAGTGATTAAACTTTCATTTTTAGGGATTTTCAATTGTTTTATCTAGATGTTTGCTGCAGATGTGTTGCATGAGGGAAAGGGTTAATTTCATGAAATTAAATGAAAATCTTTAATCATTTAAGAGTATGAAAAGTTTAAGGAATTAGGCAAAATAAATAATGTTGTTAAGACACTTGTATTTTTTTTTTATTCAAATATGTATCAACCAGTTATCAAAGGCGATTGGGTGGTATAAAAACATTTCTACACATGAATTAATTATGATCAAAACTAGAAGTAACAGGAGTTAATATAATATGGACAGGATGTCAATGAAGCCTGTATAATTAGCAATGTTCCAATGGTCACTGGTCAGTAACTATCGGGTCGGACCAGACATTTTAAAAGTTCATTTCAATGATTGTAAATGGCAAACAGAATCCAAGGCAAATTTCTTATCATTTGCCAAAACTTCACATATCTCTACCATGATTTGAGACACCTACAACTATGGAAGTGAATAATACAGATATCTTATGAGAGCCAAGAATGTACCACGACGGGAGGCTTCTTTAACACAGCCAACTGAACAGCAGTTTTCTGTGGCACTGTCCTTTCCCGTTATCCGTAATATTTTATTATTCTCCAATAATACGGAAATTCGCGTTCCGGATTCGGACAAAAATTATCGGGAACGGAGCTACCATTTACACATAAAATCCGCTTCATTAGTCCGGAAGTCCAAACATGTACATGTTTTTTGTTCTCTCAATTAGTCCGGATTATACTGATTGCGTAAATCTTGTCGCGTCTCATAGTTTTTTAAGGATGTCTGTTTGTCCTAACAATATGTGTTAAAAGCTGTGTACTGTATATAATGTAATAGGGCTGTTCGATTATCGGTTAGAATGTGTCATTGTTTACTTTGATTAGCAGTCATAAAATAGCAGCCAATCAGGCGTTATTGTCAACATGATCTAAAATGATTTTTAGATTTAAATTTCGACATATTGACCCAGAGACAAGTGCAGATCTGACACAAAATAATAAGCTGTTTCATATTTGTATATTTTGATGTTGATTTTTAGCTCACCTATGCACGAAGTGCAAGGTGAGCTATTGTGATCACATTTTGTCCGGCGTCCGTCCGTCGTGCGTCGTCAACATTTCAGCTTGTTAACACTCTACAGGCTACATTTTGCATTTTTGGCTTCAGCCGTTTGAAATTTTGTCAGAATGTTGGTCTTAAAGATATCTATGTAAAGATCGAATATGGGTCATATTGGGTCAGAAACTAGGTCACTAGGCTAAATTGAAGGAACATCTTGTTAACTATGTAGAAGACGCATTTTTTGCTACAGCAGCTTGACATTTTATGAGAATGTTTATCTAAATGATATCTAAGCCAAGATCAAATATGGATCATGTAGGGTCAGAAACAAGGTCAACAAAGAAAAAAAATTGTTCAAACTCCGGAGGCCGCATTTTTACTTTGAGCAAGTTGAAAATTTGTCAGAATGTTGTCTTGATAATATCTAGTCCATGTTGGAATATGGGCCATATCAGGTAACAAAAATATAGATCACTAGGCCAAATGAAGGAAAATCTTGTTAACACTGTGGAGGTTGCATTCAGAATAATTGTCCTGATGTATTTTGCATTGTAGTACATTGTATAATTAAGGTGAGCGATCCAGGGCCATCATGGCCCTCTTGTTATATGTATTTGTAACTTGCCGGGATGTGTCTATACTGTCATGGTACAATGTGATATATGCACAAATTGGTTTCACAAATTTTGTGTTAATGCACCTGTGGATATTTCGACAACAGATGCCCACCAGCTGGGCGGGGGGTTAGAAATAGCCCAGCTGTCGCACTACAGAGTGGTAGAAATCCACCACTGTGCCTGCTCGTTTGCCGTGAGCTGCAACCCGTGTCGCCTGATGGTTGTATCCTGGTAGTTGAGTATGCTCAGAGTATGGCAATTTTAAACTCCGATACTACAATACACTGCTTTGGCCTTGAGTTGGGTTAAACGGGAGGTCAGGAAGGCCCGCCCTGATCAATCGGCTGGTCATGTTTAGCCCTGATGCCCCTTATTTAGTTACATTTTTTATTTCGTTATATTAACTTTTTACGAAATATGTTATTTCATAAATATTTGTACCCGTTTACATTTGAGACAAGGTGTATTAGAAGGCAGTGGCTTCAGGGTCAATCGGTTAAAATAGATGTTTGATTGACGATCGTTCACTTTCTTATGGTAGTCCATGCTTGGTCGGATACCACATTAAATATCAGTTGCTCAATTTAGTCTGTTCTAGACAAGTATGCCGGTGGTGTAACTTTGGCATAGGCCGAGATGGATATCCCCGGAATACGTCCCCTTGTTGGGCTCCGTGGCGGGTGAAGGGCACCACCGATGAAATTATCAAAACTTAACATGGCCAACCAAAGAAACGCCTATCGTTACCGATCTGATGATTCAGATTCCGGTGATGAAAATCACCGGTCAAGATCTACTTTTGCTCGATTCGTATTAATTAAATCGACAGATGAAAAGAAAATTATAACAAAGCTCTCTCCTTTCGTAATTGAGAAGCAACTTTCAAGTTGTATTGGTACACCTACATCAGTAAAAAGTTTAAAAGACGGTTCTCTTCTTGTTGAAATATCCACTAAACAACAATCTATTAATCTATTGAAACAAGACATATTTTTTAAGGTCCCTGTCAAAATATATGCACATCCTTTTCTGAATTCATCAAAGGGTGTCATAAGATGCAGAGATCTTGAAAATTGCAAAACTGATGAAATCATTGAAAATTTAAAAAGTCAAGGTGTTACAGATGTCAAAAGAATGAAATTTTACAGAGATGGTGTTGAGACATTGTCCAACACTTATACTTTAACTTTTAACCAACCAATTGTGCTAAAAGAGATACAAATTGGTTACCAAATAGCCAAGGTTGATTGCTACGTACCCAATCCCTTGCGCTGTTATCGTTGTCAAAAGTTTGGACATCATGAAGACAAATGTAACGGCATTCCAGTATGTGGTAAATGTTCTTTTGTTGGTGTCGATCATCAAATCTCTGCCTGTACCGGCTCGATCAAATGTGCAAATTGTGGTCTTAAACACGCTACAAGTTCTAAGGAATGTTCCTTTTGGCTTACACAGAAAGAAATTCTTAGTGTAAAGTATAAGCAGAATGTTAGTTTTGTGGATGCCAAAAGGATTGTTGCCCAGCAACAAAACACTCAAGTGAGCTTTCAAGGAGACAACAGTTTTGCCAATAAAACAAGACCAACTGTTGTCACTCCTGTAAATAGACCACCGCCACAGTCAAAGGAATGTACGACATGCCAACTCCTTTTGAAGGTTTTATCTGAAAAATGTCCTGACATCAGTCTACAATTAAAAGCAATTATGTCAGATGAACAGCCCTCTACTTCTTCCCCTTCATCGTTACCATCAATCAAAACGGCCACCGATTCCAAACAAAATGAATCTTCTTCAAAACAGAATGATTCTTCTTCAAAACAAAATGAAACTTTTTTAAAACAAAATTAAACTTCTTCAAAACAAAATATATCTTCTTCAAAACCTTCAAAACAAAATGAACCTTCTTCAAAACAAAACACTTGTTACCGTCAAGTGCAAAGAAGGTCTTTCTTTTCCTGAGGCGAAGAAAATTGTTGAAACCCGATTTAATTTGACCGTTTCATATGCTAATGTCACCAAAAACAACTCGTCTAAGCCCGTGGAAAGAAAAGATGCTATCACCCAGACTGATGTAGCTGTTCAAACCGAACCCATATAAGTTATTGAAGCTTATACAGTTGTTGAACCTCTTAAAGTTATTGAACAAATTAAAGTTGTCACTGAAAATAAAAAGTCTAACCCCAAAACATCAACTTCTAGCTCAAAACAAACTCAAAAGAGTCGGAGACCAAATAAAAACAAAAGTTCAAGTAAAGTGGTTGCGTCGGATCGTATTCCCAAGGGATCCGATGACCAAATAAAAAACCATAACCGCTACCAGTGTCTTGGTGAAGACATGGAAGCAGAAGATACTATTGCAGATAATAATAAGCAAGGTAAAATTATAAGATTACCTTTATAAAATGATTAAATCCATACTTCCTAGTCTGTGTTCTGTCTTACTCATATATACAATGCTGAGGAGTAACACTATTTTACAATGGAATTGTCGAGGTTAAAATTCTAATTTTGAAGAATTATCCTTACTTATCAATGAATATAAACCAGTAGCACTTTGCTTACAGGAAACTTTTCTGAAATATTCTGACAAATTTACACTAAAGTATCACTCTTGTTATCACACAGCCTCTAGGGCTGGTGACCGTGTTGGTGGTGGGGTTGCTGTAGTTGTTAACAACTCAGTCCCTCATAAGCTAATAAATCTTGATACAGGCAACTGCTGTTAGAATTTCTATTAACAAAGCAGTTTCTTTGTGTTCATTGTATCTCCCACCAAGTATGCCACTAGATATAGATAAACTAAACAACCTTATCTCTCAACTCCCCAAACCCTTCATTTTAATGGGGGATTTCAATTGCCACAATACATTGTGGGGATGTAACGACACCAATTTAAAGGGTCGAAAGTTAGAAGAATTTATTTTTAAACAAGATCTTTGTCTTTTAAATGAAAAATCATATACATACTTGCACCCTGCTACTGGTTCTTACTCATCTCTTGATCTTGCTGTTTGTAGCCCTGATATATTTGTTGATTTCTCATGGAAGGTCTCAGACGACCTTCATGGAAGTGATCATTTCCCTTTAATTATTACTGAAACTGGACGCTCTGTCCAGGAGCGTCCGCGTCGATAGAGGTTTCACAAAGCAAACTGGAATTTATTCCAGATGCGATGTGACGAATCCATTACTCCGAATGATTTTTTGGATTGTGATAATCCTTCATAACTTTTTACTTCATTAATTTATCAGGCAGCTGAAGAAGCAATACCACGAACTTCGACAACTCCAAAGCGCCCTCACAAACCTTTGTTTGATGAGGATTTCAAAAAGGCTATAGGTACACGCAAATCGGCTCTCAGACAAATAGCTCGCAAAACTATTAAACAAAGTAAACGTGCGTCTTGGCGACGGTATGTATCTAGGTTAAATTCTAGATCATCCGTCAAAAAGACATGGGATATGATAAGAAAAAATAATGGCAAGAGTAGCTCGATTGGTGTAAATCACCTGGACACTCCAGACGGTGTCGCTTCTTCAAAGAAGGATATTGCTGAAACTTTGGCAGATTCCTTTGCGCAAAAGTCGTCCTCTTCAAACTGTTCTCCAAAGTTTCAAAAATTTCAACAACAGAAGAAGAAACAAAAACTAAATTTTAAATCAAAGAATAAAGAGGCCTACAATAAACTTTTTACGTTAAAAGAATTAAAAACAGCTCTGAAAAAGTGCCATGATACCGCTCCGGGTTCAGATAATATACACTATCAATCACTTAAACATTTACCTTTTCGGTCCCTTTCTTGTTTACTTGACGTTTATAATCAGGTTTGGCGAACGGGAAGTCTCCCGGGTTCTTGGAAAGAGGCCATCGTTATTCCAATTCCCAAACCTGGTAAAGATACAACTAATCATCAGAATGTGTCTATACGAAGAGGGAAAGGGTTCAATTTAAACTCCATTCATTTATAGAAACTTTCAATAAATTGAGCCTAAATGTTTTCATATTCCTCTGCTGGAGATTTACTTTATGTTGGAAGATGAATAAGTAAAGCAACAATTGATATGCATGCTCCCAGACTGTAAATGAACCATTGTTAATCTTTAACCCTTTCCCACAACAAATCTGCAGCAGGTGACTTTGAAATCAAATTGGCAAAAATACAAAGTATCTCCATAAATTAACCTTTTCTCTCATACAACAATTCCCTCATATGACTTTGAACATATTTTGTCAAAATATAGAAATTCCCTATAATTGAATGGATAACCTATGACTAAAATTTGAAAACATTGTGACATAAGGAATTGATTGTTTTGATCAATTTCTTCTTTTGTCACTATGTTTTCAAAAAGCCTTCTGCTGCAGAGGCATCAGAAAGTGTTTATATGAAGGAAAGGGTTAAGGTATAATGAAAAAAGTTTAAAAACATTGTGGCAAAAGGAGAAATTGCTCATTTTCTCCTTTTTTCACAATGTTTTCAAAAGTCACTTTCACTCTCATCATTTTGTTCAACAGTTATATGCAGCCCCATTGTAAGCCGGGTTATTATTTGGTTCAGTCTTTCTTTCATGGGTGGTTTTTGTTCTGCACTGGCAGGAACAGATTTTATGTTTTATGAGAAACCTGGACATTTTCTTCTTGGTGTGAAGTGAAAAGGTCTGAGTTTACGCAATGTTTTTGCGACCAACTCTTTATCAGATTCATTCAGAGGTTGACTATGGTGTCCACTTTTGGGTTTGATAAAACAACTTTGATCAAGTTTTGAGCATATTTCTGAAATAGTGTCTGCAGCACCTGTGAGACGATGGATTGACTTTTCACTTTTGTTAGCACCAAGAGATTTGATAAGGGCCTTTTGATTACACATTGAATGTTCCTGTGTCAAGTCACTTTCTACATTTTGCCCTATTCCACCTTTAATGTTCACATATGACCCTTCAAGAACCCACACACGCTGAAGAGGAGATAGAAAATACTTGCATTTTAGCACATAATCCATATTTTCGACCAAGTACTTACTAAGCTTAGAATGCGAGTGGAAAAAAGGCAGTGAATACTGGCAGTTAAGGATCGTCCTGTTTAAATCACCTTCTTTTGCTGTATCATGTAATTCATTAATATGTAAGTACCAATGACACAACTGTGTTGAATAATTGTACAGCTCATCTGGTTCTGATGTGGTAGCATTTACTGATTGTAGATGAATACGCTGTCCATCTGGTTTCACCAGGTAAACTTCCTTGGGTGTTTCCATGCTGGGTCTTTTGATTTTTTCTGGACAGTCCACCATACCGTATCCGTAGTGTGTCATAAACTCTTGAATCATTGCCATCAAGTTATGCTTTCGTTCATCATCCGGTTTATCTGCCAGACCAACTAGCAAAGGATGCGTTGGTGCACTAATACCTGATTCCATATGAAAAAATTCTAAAAACTGCTCAGCAACCATACATTCTCCCACCATCATAAGTAATTCAAAATGCGGTTGAAATTTCCCCTTCACCTTTCCATTTACGTCAGTTCTGTGGAGAATCGTCTTAAAGTGGTTCAGTGTACCAGGGCTGCACTCCTGTCTAAACAAGGTCTTGTAGCATTTCTAAGAAAACAAGATGTGTTTGTGAAACACTGATGCCCCCCAATGGCATCTAGGTCAAAGGTCAAGGTCGCCAGGTCAAAAATGTTGGTACTGACAGAAAGGTCATGTCACAAGGAATACACATGTGAAATATGGTAGCCGTACCTGTTATGGTTCAAAAGTAGTGGTCAAGGTTAAAGTTTTTTTTCGAGAATGGCAACATCTAGGTCAAAGGTCAAGGTCGCAAGGTCAAAAATGTTGGTACTGACAGAAAGGTCATGTCACAAGGAATACACATGTGAAATATGGTAGCCGTACCTGTTATGGTTCAAAAGTAATGGCCAAGGTTAAAGTTTTTTTCGTGCAGACAGGCCAAAAACTACATCTAGGTCAAAGGTCAAGGTCGCAAGGTCAAAAATGTTGGTACTGACAGAAAGGTCATGTCACAAGGAATACACATGTGAAATATGGTAGCCGTACCTGTTATGGTTCAAAAGTAATGGCCAAGGTTAAAGTTTTTTTTCGAGAATGGCAACATCTAGGTCAAAGGTCAAGGTCGCAAGGTGAAAAATGTTGGTACTGACAGAAACGCATGTCACAAGGAATACACATGTGAAATATGGTAGCCGTACCTGTTATGGTTCAAAAGTAATGGCCAAGGTTAAAGTTTTTTTCGAGAATGGCAACATCTAGGTCAAAGGTCAAGGTCGCAAGGTCAAAAATGTTGGTACTGACAGAAAGGTCATGTCACAAGGAATACACATGTGAAATATGGTAGCCGTACCTGTTATGGTTCAAAAGAAATGGCCAAGGTTAAAGTTTTTTTTGTGCAGACAGACAGACCAACAGACAGGCCAAAAACTATATGCCCCCCGAATCGGAGATTCCGTGGGGGCATAAAAACCCATAGAAGTATCAGTATGTGTATAAACTGTAAAGCTTTCAAGTATAACACATTTACTACAATTTACATTATGGCAATCTATTGCATACTTGAGTTTACAGTTAGTTGAGATGTACCAGGGGAGTGTTTTTCCTTCAAACTGTCAAAGTAGCTTAAAGCAACTGAATATTTTCTACCCTGGTTTTACTTGGATAACATAAAGAATAATAACATTTAGGGCGAATTCGAGTTTAATAATAAGTGGTCGGGCTCAGTATCTATTAATCCAGGGGTTGTGAGTTCGAATCTAAGCTCAACAAATTTCATTTCATTCCATAAGTGTCAGTTGTCTTTGACCAATAGGCTGAGTCTATGTGGAAAAACAGCTAGTCGCTTGGAAATACTGTTGTGTAGAGTACTAAGCAAAAGACGCTAGCAACAAACCTCAAGAAAGTCCTGTTTAGTGTGCCACATCTCACACACAATAGGATCTAAATCATCATATCTCTTCTCTGGTGCAACTGACAAGGTCCTCAAACTCTTGGCCTCTTGAAGTCTAACCCTGGTCAGTTGGTCACCACCAACAGTCACACCATACTTTCTAATGACATCAGAATTTCCTGAAATTGAATGAACAAGGCTTCACAATGTACCACTGAACTACTGATAAATTATTCTTAAAACCTGGGCTGAAATGCACTTCAGAGATCTTACACACATACAGGATTAAGCCATGTTGCGAGCTAGCGGTCGGTTATGGGGAAACTGTGTAAACTGTGTTTGCTTGGGTTATATGTTTGTCAGGAAGCTTGCGGACAAGCAGAAAATATTCAAATGAATGGGTTGACTCCACAATATTAAAAGGGCTAGGGAAAGTATGGACAAAAATAGGGTCTATTATAATTAGTGTTCAAAAGGGTAGAAGAATATACCAAAAAAGGCAAAGTAGCATTCAAATATACATGTTTTATTAATTCCTAATTAATAAATTGCTCTAAATGCATTAAACTATCTTATAACAAATAACAGATGTAAAAATGGCAATCTCTGACTTAAATGTTGCAAACAAAATATAATAGTAAAGGATAACAACGTAATAAATAAATAAATACTCTTATGATATAATCTAAGGTGGAAAAGGGAGGTGATGGAGTTACAGTAAAATTCTAAGATATATCCTAAGTTACGATTTAGTGAAAATAATAATCTTCCTATGACTGGCCTTTTCTGAATACGAATTGTTAAATTATTAACTAAAAATAATGTTCTTCTAGATAAAATAATTCCTTACTTAAGTCTTAAATGAAATAAGAATAAAATGAGTAACAGAAATATAACGGAAATAAATATAAATTAACCTAAGATATGACGACGTGGAGTCCCGAAATCTGGTGGAACAACGGCTTTTATACCGTTGTTCCCACAGAATTCCTTGCGGGAATCCAACAACGTCGGGAAAATCTTTCCCGATGCGTTGCGAAAGTAAGAAACAGACGATGGTGAAGCACAAAAGTTGCACATACGCCATTAAACGCAATGAAAGTTAAACAAGTTCTTAAGTAAATCGATAAAACATTAATAAAATAAAACTATTATCACCTAAAATATAGTAACAACTGATGGGAATGTATAATAACTTTAAATGATCTGAGTCGGCCGGTTAATTTAGTGATGACTTTGCCCAGTTACTAGGTCAAACTACCCACAATGCATTGCAAAATGACAACAACAAATATGGCGGCCGACTCAAACTGCAGTGGTTACGATTCGATGGAAAAGGCAAATACGATGACGACTGGGCATTGTCAGCGACTCTGAATGTTTGCAGGTTAGCATGCAGTTATAAAATGTAGGGTTCGCAGATTCCAAATTAATTGACAATGTTTAGACGACTAGTAAATGGCCTACAAAGTGGTTGGAAGTTTGTCACATGTTTACAACAGTAAAAACACAGGGCATAACAGCCATTATGAAGTGGTATTCAGACAATCAACTAACAGAAACCTGAAGAAGATTTGTAGCCTGAAGCCCTACTATAAAAGCTAAATGTACTTTTACATTTATGACAATGTTCATAATGTCTTGATATATGACACAATGACATACAAGGTCATCTAATCACGTCCGTGTTAGCATTGGCGTACACGTTGCAAGCTTAGTCAAACCTTTGCGTACAAGGCCTTTTCTCAGACACTGTGTATGCTGTTGCTTTGAAACTTCACACACTTATTCAGGGTCATTAGATGACCTTGTATGTCAATTCCCTTAACTCAGGAATGGAATTTTGACTGAATTGTGCACATTTTTGGACTTAGATTTTTGGTCAAACCTTTGCGTGCAAGGCCTTTCCTCGGACACTGTGTATGCTGTTGCTTTGAACACGGGGTGATTACATAAGCTCCCTATTTCTTCGAATAGGCGAGCTAAAAAGGAAAATACAAATATCATAAGTAAAGAAATTTTACCAAATGCTCTTCTGTACAAGCTGATCAATTGCTCTTCATAACTGTCCATAATGGCCATACAGTCCTCATGCTTGGATTCATTCTTCATCATGATCGACATAGGGAAAACGTAAGACTTGCTGGCCATTTTTTGGCTGTACTCATGCACACATTGTTGCTCATATCGACACTAGCCACCCTGCTGAATATGATGTTGCTTGTGAAGAGATGCAAGTCTCTGTGCCTTTTATCTTTGCTTAGGTGAGAGGTCTTCACGTATATATCCACGTTGTCACCTGCAACAATAATATGCATTGATTGTGATGGATACAGTCAGTTTCTCTCTTTCTGATGCATCAGTTACCAAAGTTCTAAACCATTTACCACTTAAAGACGCTTTTTGATGCCTCTGTAGCAGACAGCTTTTGAAAACATTGTGACAAAAGTAGAAATTGCTCAATTTTTTAAAACTTTATTCAATAACTGTTCTTTATCCCTTTCCCACATACAACAAATCTGCAGCAGACGACTTTGAAACATAGTGACAAAACCCTGAACATTCTCAATAAAAGATAATGTTAAATACAGTTTGAAACATTGTGGCCAAAGGAGAAATTGATCAGCATGAGCAATTTCACCTTTGGCTACTATGTTTTGAAAAGTCGTCTGCTGCTATTGCGTCAAAATTCCTCTGCAGATGGAAAAGGGTTAAGGAGAGTTTCCATGGTTTTACTAAATGTTATCAAAGTCATGCTGCAGATTTGCTGTTTGTGCGAAAGGGTTATTTAAATCAAATATTTGACCAACTTTAAAAAAAAGAATTTAATTTAAGGTACATTCCTGTGGTATTATTTCGAAATTGGTCCATTTGCTTACTTAACCCTTTCCCTGATATAGACGCTTTCTGACGCCTCTGCAGCAGACGGCTTTTTGAAAACATAGTGACAAAAGACAAAACGTGCAATATCTTCTTTTGCTACAATGTTTTCCACTTTTTGTCATAGGTTATCCATTCAATTATGGAGATTTTCTATTTTTTGACAACATACGTTCAAAGTCGTCTGCCGCAGAATTGCCGTATGAGGGAAAGGTTTAACGGAAGTTGTTTGCAGGAAAATGTGAACAAACAGACGCTGCCACCAAACGTGAGTGAAATTATTCCATAACTTGAAATTTTAAAGTAACAAATGTTACCAGTCACTTTGATTAAGGGGTTTTGCTTCAGTCTCTCAACAATCGACTTCTCCGACACTTTTTGAATACTTTCCTGAAGAGTCACTCTAGCAGTCCATGACAGAGTTAGGCCAAGTTGATTGAACCTTGTTTGAGCCTAAAATAAGGAAGATCTTGAATAAAAAGGATTATAAGAACAAGACAGTCATGATGGACTTATATGGCTCACCAGACCTCAATTGTACTTGATGAAAAGATCATCACAAAGGTCACAGTCACCATAATCTATTAATCTATGTTTTTTGTTTACCAGTATATGAAGATTTGTTATACAATGTAGTTAAATTTCATAAACTAAGTGGTTCTCATTACTTGATAATCAGGCATTTATTGTATTTTTAGCTTATGTTCAAAGCAAAGTGACTGAATCAGAATATCAGAAGGCTTTTGTTCGTCTTATTAGACAGGTTAACCCTTTCTCTCATACGACAATTCTGCAGCAGACGACTTTGAACATATTTTGTCAAAAAATGGAAAATCTCTAATTCAATGGATAACCTATGACTAAAAGTGGAAAACATTGTGGCAAAAGGAGAAATTGCTTGCTTGAGCAATTTCTTCTTTTGTCAATATGTTTTCAAAAAGCTGTCTGCTGCAGAGGCATCAGAAAGCGTCTATATGAGGGAAAGGGTTAAAGGTCGCAATGCGGGAACTGGGGCCATTGGAAACATCACAGCCATTCTATAGCAAAAATTATTTTATAAAACCAAATGTAACTTCTATGTATCTATACCTGATGTGCTTCTTGCAAAACCTTCAATTTTCTGCTTGTTGATGAATATATACCGAGCAACACTTATAATTATCTAATAATTATCAAATTATATAAGGATTTTCTGAAATAAAATAGGCAAAAAACACATTTTCTACTATTGCAATGAGACTATTGGTCTTATGAATCACCAAATGCACAGCACCTAGCATGAAAGGTGACTTCAGTTCAATCACCTGCCTGACGAGTGAATTTCTAGTAAACATAATTATAAATTCATGTCTTAATATGTGTCAAAATTACTAACTTTGCAACATATTCATCTTTAGTTCATTCCTGTTACAAATATTAATAAACCAAACTGAACATCTGCGCAAATATATCTTTCAATAACGATGCACAAAAAGACTTACTCACGATTTATCAGTGTATTTCAGAAGATCTCTTTCTTTCTAACATTGACTTCAGGGTATACAAACTGGAAAAACTGAAAAACTGAAACATCAAGAAAACTAAACTTTTCAAAATCTGAAACTAAAACAAATGGAAATAGTTAACTGTATTAAAATGCACATGTGCCAGAACCTTTTTTTATATACCAAAAACAATTGAACATTTTGAGTTGAGATATGAAAATATCAAAACGATATTTTGTTAAACCTATATTTCGTCAAATTTCCTTCAGTATTTAAATTAAAACCAATTTCAAGTTAGAAATAATCTGTCTGAGTGACAGCTAAAACAATGTGACATTATTTGTCACATAAATGACCAGTAACAGACTATGTATTCTTTGTGAACAAGGAAAGACCTGGCAAATGTGCTTGAAAGAAATAATGACAACACCTTTAAAAGTTACATATAATTGTTAAAATGTTATAAGATTAAGAAAAATCTCTATTAATAAAAAGTATCTAAAAAAAAGTATATCTGGTATCAATGAAAACAAACAAACAACTGAATTAAGAAAAATATAATCTCAAGTGAAATGTCTTGTATAATTTATATTTCTTTTTAAAAATCCTTTTTACAATTAAGTTCATACTTAGTGTGTTGTCATTCTACTTCAAACTGAAGTTATAAATTCTCAAACAAGTTTGAACAAAACAATGCAAGTATTTTCTCACATACCCTTTCATCTAAGCCACCTCTAATAGCAACCATAGTTGTCAACCTGTGACAGGTTGTCATATCTGTGCTTCATAAGTACGCTATAGGCAGAAGCAAGCACAGGGATGATAGACTCTTTCACCTTCCCATTTACAGGCACTGCTATGCAAAGCATCACCTTCAGAAGAAAAGGGACCCTATAATGTAATAAATAATAATAAATAAAGATAAACTAAAATATTATTAATAATGTGAATTTAATGTTATTATCTCATTCCTGGAGGAAATATACTTATTAAAGGCTTAAATTTAATTAAATTCATAACTTTTGAAGCCTTTAAAATGCATGAATAGATATATAAATGATTCATGTTTGTTAAGGCGCTGCGCTTACACAAAGAGAACTGCGCTACCCATCTAATAGTATCAGGTTTGATTCCCAACAGAGGTATGTTTTTGTCTACTTATAAATAAGTACAAGTATGCAAAGTAAAAAGAAAAATCTAATAATGTAACTAACATGTTTTATGACAGAAATTTTATATCTTAGCCTATCCTAATAACAAGTGTTGTTATAAATAGACAATACAGACATGTACGCAGAGTAGTAGAAATTATTAGTATGTATACGCTTCACTAGAATCTTGTTAAAATTACTTTCATACCTTTGTATCATCTCCTCTACTATTTTCTGAAGCAGACTGTCTGCATTTTTTTCTAGTTGTCCTATGTTCCTGTACTTGTACAGCACTGAACCAAACAATGCTGTTCTTGATGTCAAGGTAGATGACAGTGCCCGAAGCTCCTGCAGCATAACTGCATCTCCTTCCCTGCTGTTACTGTGTTTGGTCATGTTTATATATAAGGACTCCAAAGCATTGAGAATAGATTGAGAAACTGGTCTCTTCGCATCTGAATGTTTACTATAACCATGATCGATACTAATATTTGTTCTGTCTTCTGCCGGCTCACAATCCGATGGCTCAGCTGTTGCAAAGTTAACCGGAAAATTGAGTTTCAGCTGCTTTCTGGACTTGACCGTTTGGGTTTCTGAGGCCGAGTGGGTGATCAAGACTGATTTAGGAGTCAATGGAGAGGCGGCACATCGTTTTACTCGAGCAACGCTACCCGACACATATTCCAAAGCTGAACTCTTTAACTGTTTTATAAAGTCATACGAATGTTCTATCTTGACGTAACAATTCCGACATACACACGTCAATTCGAACTGCATAAGTGATGAGTATGAATGTTCATCATTCAAAACAACCATTAACTTTTGTAAAAAATCACAAGACTGAACTTTCTGACCACTCAAGTTATACGATTTGGTATTCCTCTTGCAGCAAATAAAACAAACAATCAATCAAAAGACTTTTCTTTGGAGTTACCTTCGAAGTCATATTTAGAAGGTAAGTCATGTGATGTAAAAGTCACGTGAAATCTATTCTTAAAAAGTCACGTGACCGAAAGTAGTCCGAGCCTACGTGGGGCTCAATGTCAGGATTCTTGACGAAACTTAACAACAAACTGTTCACATAAAATCAGTTGTATTTAATAAAGCAATAACACGTTGCTAAAAACACGTAAAATTTTCATTTAACACGGAAAACTTTTTTCATTCAATGCTATGACGAACTACATTTTATTGTATTTCACCTATAAATTGCTACGCCGATGTAAACAAAAGAAACAATAGAACGTAAAATGGAAGCTGTCACTCGACTCGCTGAAATCGCGCATTCTTATGATAAACACATTGTTTTAAAAGATAAACAGAAGGAAGCTCTATTATATTTGGCGAACAGGAAAGGAGATTTAATCGTAAGTCTACCAGTTGGTTATGGGAAAAGTATTATATACCATCTTCTTCCACGACTGTTGGGAGACGGGAAGAACGATCCAGGTAATTTCACCACTGAACATAATCCAACGTGTTCAACGATTGACATTAACAAAACATAACATTTCTTGTTGCTCGCTAGACATTTGTGCTAACGTGGATGCGGATGGATTTGTTGGTGACACCGATGAAAGTACCACCGTTCCAAAGTATTCGTGTCAGTCCGATGAGAACTTCGACCAAGTGAAACAGGGAAAGTATTCAATTATTCTATGCCATCCAGAGGCAATACTAAACACCAGAAGAGGGAAAGAACTACTAAAAAGCGACCTCCAAGATCACGTTGTTGCAGTAGTAATTGACGAGTGTCATATCATCGAGAAATGGTACAATTTCACAAATTATTTATCTATTTTATTCATTAAATCTTTCCTACATACATAGACGTAAATAAGGGGGATAAGCAGCTCCCAGTGTTCACATTTTATCTGATTAATATCAAGCATCATCTCTAGTAACTGCATCACTTTTAAAAGAGTATAATCCCAATATGCTTGAAAAGCATGTTAACACAATTGTTAGAAATTCTACATTGTAGCATATAAATATTCAACTTTGAAGTCAAATATTGAGCATGTACAAAACATACACATTTTGATAGCTTAAGTTACAACTAAAGCAACATACCTCCAGACTCTGTTTAGTGATACCCAATGTAATTTGCATGAGAAACTGGGTAAACAGAGACATATAAATGTATTTATTTTTCTTTGGTTTAAAAGCTGGGACTACTAATACGTACAAGTAGTCCCAGTTTAAAACACACAGGAATTATCATTTTAGGAGCTTTTAACAATTTTGTCCTAAAATTAATATACTGATAGTGGTATTTTTCAGAAGGATGAAAGATTATCAAAAAGTTTCACATTCTTTCATGTAATGCAATGGATCAATGTTTACATATTCAGAAAATATCATTGCTAATGGAAGAGAATAAATTATTTTTGAGTTCCATTAGCTACACTGTACACAATTTACCTTATCTGCTTATAAACAACAACAAAAATGCAAATGACACTTATCTGCAGAGGCCGTCGAAAAGACTACATACTAACATACCTCGTACTACATACATACAGATCTTTATACAGGCCAAGTTGACCCACATGAGTTGACCGGCATTCCTCATCTATGTCCCTGTCACATATATTTTTTTTTGCAGCAGACAACTCTGAGAATGTCTAGACATTAATATGGATTATTATGGTAAAACTCTATATTCTATATCGGGTACTACTTTCAGAAATAGTTTGTCCTTTTGTCACGGTGTTATCTGCATATGATAGGTAAATGATTGTACTTTCGTCACGATGTTTTCAATTTGTCTAATCAAGATGGGGCTTATAGAATATTTACGAACGAGACATTGTCCCTTTGTCATATTGTTTTCAATTACATGTAAAGTATAGGCAAGAATATTTGTTTTATAAAATTCATTTTCACTTGTATAATTATCACAATTCAATGTCATTGGTGAAAACAATAATATTACATATTTATTTTATTTATTTTCACATGTACACAATATATGTCAATTTGGAGAAAATGTCGATTAAATTTTGCTTTGATGTTTATTATTATAAATTTTATAAAAAAAAAAGGTGTTTATTTATTTATTTATTTTATTTATTTATTTTCACATGTACACCTTCATGTCAATTTGGAGAAAATGTCGCAACTTTGCTTTGATGTTTGTGGCAAGATGTCCATTTCGCCGGCGTATTGTCTCCATTTCGCCGGCGTATTGTCTCCATTTCGCCAGCATATATACTCCATTTCGCGAGCATATTAACTCCATTTCGCCGGTCCACTGCAGCACCTACAAGTTCTAGATATGTTATGATTGTTAAACAACCCCTATGATATAAAAGTAGAAATTATATTATAGCCCTTCATCGGACAAAAGGCGATCACAATAACTCACGAGCAAAGCTCAGGTGAGCTAAAATTACAAGAAATTAAAAAAAAAATGTTTGACTCAAAAATCCATTTGAAATGTTGAAAAACTGAATTCATGAAATGTGTGTGCACAATTTTTTAAAAATCTAACAAAATATGAAGAAGCTTTGTCCAAACCTCAAATTCCATAAAAACAAGAGGGCCATGATGGCCCACCCGATACGACTACGGTTATTCCACTGAGCAGGCGTTAAGTTAGCGGGGTTATGGTACTGTAGCGGTAACATGGTATACCATTATACCGTATGGTATGGGGTTTGCCTGTCAGTAAGCAGTAACCTCAGCAATCATTTGTCAACCAATTGATGAGGAGCAACTTACGCATGCGCACTGGTTAATCTGATGCTGCAAGCAGCGTCCGGCCGTTTCGAACGTGAAAAAACAAACAAAACAAAAACAGCTATGCCGAGTCGCCGGTTGCATTCAACAAGGAAGCTTCCTAGACTAAAGAGACTAATTTATGACCAGAATGGAAGGAGAATCGAGTATTTTAGACTGCAAACAGCTTTACAAAATGTGGCCAAGTTCGAGTCGAACATTCAGACGCCATTGCAGGCATCGGCCGCGGCATCTACATCTATCTTGGATACTGAAGCCAATCTTCCCGGTCCGTCTAAGGGTTCTTCTATATTTGTCGCAAACGGTAAGATCATTGTTAATTCTGTTCAAGACCTCTGTTATTTAACCAACTTGGGCACATTTTGTGTATTTGTTTTATGGATGTTGGACGATTGATTCGGACCAGGGACTATTCGGACCTTAATGATTCGGATCGCATTAAAAACTACTTGTATTAACTGGCTGCTGTATATGTTTTCTAACGTCATCAGGGATGTGAGTTTCAGTTTATAATGATAAGTTTGTTTAATATGTTGTGGCAGAGTCTCAAATATAATATAGGTTGAGATCCAGGTGGCGGTATGTAATCATACAAGCGCAACGCCTGCGGTTCAAATCCCGTTCCGGGCAATTACATTTTTTTATCAAATATATATGTATTCTGAAGCCGTATATTTATCGATTTTACCTGTACGAAGGCTAAATAAAAATGTGATATTTTACGCATCGATTTCTGCTTATATACCGACTTTTGGGGTGTTCGTCGAGTTGAAACTACTTCACACGTGACACGTTCATATTCATGAGTTATTACCAATTAAAATAGAGGCTCTGTAGCTTTATGATGGCCGTTGTTTCTTAAAACTGGCAAAAAAATCAGAAAATTTCAAACCACATCTCCAACAAAACTGCTTAGCCGGTAGTCCTTGTTTTTGTGTCGCCTGCATAGCATGGCAGACATTTAGGGATCACTTTGTTTGTCATCCGTCCGTCACACTATACCCTGCAACCTAACCTTGACCATAACTTGAAAAGAATTTGTACTATGTTCATAAAACTTCACACGCTGTATGTTCCATTAAAATAATGACCTTTTCTTTCAGATTTTAGCAGTTCAAATACAGGCTACATGGACAGAAAGCGGAAATTACTGGAAGGATGGGAGAGAATCAGGCTTGATCTGATAACAACTCGAATAGAGGAAATGTGTCCTGCACCAACATTATGCAGCATGTGCGACACTGCCGAAGCAGAAGTAATCAAATGTAGTGACTGTGGACCTACTGCTTACTTCTGCTCTTACTGCTGTAAAAGAGTCCATAAAGATACCATTTTTCATGAACCCCTCAAATGGAATGTAAGTGGCAATTTTCAGTTTTAGAAGTTGAACTTTTGTTAAATGTATTTTATGTTTATTTAAACACATTATGCGATGATACAAACTTCATGTCATGTATAAGTGTATAATATAACTGCCAGTTTTGTCTTATTTCACCTGATGTCCCCACAAATTAATTGAATTGGATTGTTGTTTTACATCCAACTCATGGTATATGGCAGTCCCCACAAACAGGGGGGAAGGATGACTATAAATCCAATAATGCACCTATCAATGTTTTCCCCCTTGTGATTTTGAAATCGGCCACAGATGCTCACTTTTATTGATCAGATTCATGTTTGCTTAAGGCTTTCTTTTTATGCCTAGTAATCGCAGCATCCGTCTGTTCGTCCAACATTCCGCAGTTCGTGTCTGGACTGTACCTTCAAAACCCCTGCATTGATTTTCAATTAACTTGGCACAAGTGATCACCATAACAAGACAATGTGTTGCGCGCAAAAACCAGGTCCGTACCTCAAAGGTCAAGGTCAAAAACAGGTTCGCAATTTCGTGTCCGGACCGTAACGTCACAACCCATGCATGGATTTGTAGATCACCTAGAGCCGAAGGCTCAAGGTGAGCTATTCTGATCACTTTTTGTCCGTCGTCCGTCCGTCCGTCCGGCGTTAACTTTTAGCTTTAAACATCATCTCCTCCCAAACTCCAAGGACAATTTCCGTGAAACATCACAGGACTGTTCCTCTGGTTGGCCTCTTTCAAAGTTGTTCAAAGATTTAAATTCCATTGAGAACTTTGGTTGCTGCGGCATCAAAAAGGGGGCAAAATGTCCAAACTTTAAAAATCTTCTCCTCCGAATCTGCCTGACAGATTCAAATATAATTTGGTAGAAATGTTCCTTGGGTGACCCTCTATAAAAATTGTTCAAGCCATACTGATTGGTCAAAAAACATGGCAGTCAGGCGGCATCAGAAAAGGGGCAAAATGACAAAATGACAAAATTCCATTTTTATGAAAGTGCTTGTCTGATTTTAAGAAAATATAATACGAATCTTACTTAAATGATCCTCTATTTAATTTGTTTAAGCCGTTTTGATGGGTAACACAATCATAGCAACCAGGCGTCATCACAAAAGGGGTAAATTGAACTTTTAGCTACAAATGACAACCAACTCCTACCATTCCAATAGACCAATTTCCACAAAACATCACAGGAATGTTCCTTCGGTGGTCCTCTTTCAAATTTGTTCAAAGAATAAAATTCCATTGAGAACTTTGGTTGCTGCGGCATCAGAAAGGGGACAAAATGTCCAAACTTTAAAAATCTTCTCCTCCGAATCTGCCTGTCAGATTCAAATATAATTTGGTAGAAATGTTCCTTGGGTGACCCTCTATGAAAATTGTTCAAGCCATACTGATTTGTCGAAAAACATGGCAGTCAGGCGGCATCAGAAAAGGGGCAAAATGACAAAATTTGAAAATTCCATTTTTATGAAAGTGTTTGTCTGATTTTAAGAAAATATAAAACGAATTTTACTTTAATGATCCTCTATTTAATTTGTTAAAGCCGTTTTGATTGGTTACACAATCATAGCAACCAGGCGTCATCACAAAAGGGGTAAATTGAACTTTTAGCTACAAATGACAACCAACACCTGCCATTCCAATAGACCAATTACTACAAAACATCACAGGAATGATCCTTTTGTGGTCCTCTTTCAAAATTGTTCAAAGATTAAAATTCCATTGAGAACTTTGGTTGCTGCGGCATCAGAAAGGTGACAAAATGTCCAAACTTTAAAAATCTTCTCCTCCGAATCTGCCTGTCAGATTCAAATATAATTTGGTAGAAATGTTCCTTGGGTGACCCTCTATAAAAATTGTTCAAGCCATACTGATTGGTCGAAAAACATGGCAGTCAGGCGGCATCAGAAAAGGGGCAAAATGACAAAATTTGAAAATTCCATTTTTATGAAAGTGTTTGTCTTATTTTAAGAAAATATAATACGAATCTTACTGTAATGATCCTCTATTTAATTTGTTTAAGCCGTTTTGATTGGTTACGCAATCATATCAACCAGGTGTCATCACAAAAAGGGTAGATTGAACTTTTAGCTACAAGTGACATCCAACTCCTACCATTCCAATAGACCAATTTCCACAAAACATCACAAGAATGTTCCTTTGGTGGTCCTCTTTCAAAATTGTTCAAAGATTTAAATTCCATTGAGAACTTTGGATGCTGCGGCATCAGAGAGTGAGAAAAAATACCCAAATTTTAAAATCCTTTTCCTCCATAATCTACTTGTGCGATTGCAAGATAATTTGGTAGAAATGTTTCTTAAGTGACCCTTTAAATAAACTGTTGAAGCCATATTGATTTGGTTGAAAAACAGCGCAGCAAGGCGGCATCAGGAAAGGTGCAAAATGACAAAAACTTTATAATTCCATTCTTATTAAAGTTCTTGTTAGATTTCAAGATATAAATGGCCTTTACTGATAAGCTGTTTCTTGAGAAGTGTCCACTCCTTTCAGTGGAAGACAGTGGTGCAGAGGTAGAGCGTCGGCCTCTCGTATCAAAGGTCCCTGGTTCGAGTCCCGTGATGAGCGTGTCCTGACTTTGGGATTTTTCCACACAAACGGCGCGAGTACTGGTGAAGTCTCCAGGAAGCAGACATCGAGCGTGATTAATCTAAGCCCAAGGCTTGTTTCACAATCGATGTAAAATAAATAAGTTAAAACGAAACTCCTTTCAGTTTCATTTGCACTCCCTGATAAAATTTTCCAGATATTTGCAGTTAAATATTTGCTACTAATTTACTATCAATTAGGTGATCGATTTAGGGCCATCTTGGCCCTCTTGTTTAATAACTTGGCACAAACGATCACCATAACAAGACGATGTGTCGCGCGCAAAACCCAGGTATTCAAGGTCAAGGTCGAACTTAGAGGTCAACAGTCAAATCGTGTCCAGTCTATAACTCTGGCATTCATGGACGGATTTTCAAATAACTTGGCACAAGAGCTCACCACAACAAGATGTCACGCACAAAATCCAGGTCTGTGGCCCCAAGGTTAAGGTCACACTTACAGGGGTGTCTTTAAGAGGCCTTAGGCGGGGATTACCCCCTGCTGCTTTGACTGGTCTTCCCGGCTAATATAAATACTTTACTAATATTGTATACAAGTATCAATCAAAATACCCGGCTACTCTGCAGGTAATGCGGGCCACTTACTTGAAAAGTTAATGATACCCCTGCACCTAGGGGTCAAATCGTGTCCTGTCAATAACTTTTGCATGCCTGGACTTTTACGCTAGATAAAAGTGTAAACATATTAAACTGCAAGTAACATGTAAAAATATTCAGGATTATTTGAGTTCTAATTTTTAGCTCGACTGATCGGAGATCAGCAGATTCTGATCAGCAGAGCTTATGCCGTGGTGCTGCGTCCGTCTGTCCGTAAACTTTTATTTGTAGCGACTACTCCTCTGAAACTACTGGATGGATATTCATGAAACTTAACAGAAATGTTGCCCATGAAGTCTAGTTGATCCTAGCAAAAATTCATGTTGATGTGAAATCCAAGATGGCTGCCAAAGATAAAAATAGATTTTTAAAATACAAGTTTGTAGCGACTGCTTTTTGAAAACTATAAGTGATATTGTTATGGGACTTTTCTAAAATGATCAGCATGGTGTGATGTTGATCCTTGTTAAAAATCGTTTTGATTCAACGTTGAACATGGCTGCCAGTGGCCATCTTTGTTTACATAGAGTTATATATTAAAAACTTGTAGCGACTACTCCTCTGAAACTACTTGGCAGATTTTCAGGAAACTTTACAGGAATGTTGCTCTTGATGTCTAATTGATCTTAGCAAAATTTCAAGTCGGCCAAAAGTTCAAGATGGCCGCCACAGGTAAAAATAGATTTTTAAAAAATAAGTTTGTAGCGACTACTTCTTGAAAACTAGTGATATTGATATGGAACTTTTTCTAAAATGATCAGCATGACATGATGTTGATCCTAGTCGAACATTATTTTGATTCGACGTTAAACATGGCTGCCAGAGGCCATCTTTGTTACATAGAGTTATGTAGTAAAAACTTGTAGCACTACTCCTCTGAAACTAATTGGCAAATTTTCATGAAACTTCACAGGAATGTTGCTCTTGATGTCTAGTTGATCCTAAAAAAAATTCAGGCTGACCGAAAATTCAAGATGGCCGCCAAGGCTAAAAATAGATTTAAAATAAATATATTTTTGTAGCGACTACTTCTTGAAAACTGTATGTGATATTGATATGGGACATTTTCTAAAATGATCAGCATGACATGATGTTGATCCTTGACGAAATTTATTTCGATGCGACTTTAAACATGCTTTAAACCGCTAGCGGCCATCTGTATTTACAAAGATTTATATAGTAAAAACTTGTAGTGACTATTCCCGAAACTACTTGACAAATTTTTATGAAACTTCACAGGAATGTTGCTCTTGATGTCTAATTGATCCCAGAATTTGTTTAGGTTGGCCGTAAAATTCAAGATGGCCACCACGGCTAAACATAGATTTTTAAAAACAAGTTTGTAGCGACTACTTCTTGAAAACTGTAAGTGATATTGATATGGGACTTTTTCTGAAATGATCAGCATGACAACATATTGATCCTTGTTATAAATTATTTTGAGACATTAAACGTGGCTGCCAGTGGCCATCTTTGTTTACCTAGAGTTATATAGTAAAAACTTCAACTTGTAGCGACTACTCCTCTGAAACTACTTGACAGATTTTTATGAAACTTCACAGGAATGCTGATCTAGCTATCAAAATCTATCCGTAGAACTTCAGGGTCATTGACCTCTTGTTTTCTTTTGTTAATGCACTTTCAATGGAATTCCACAAAAGGGGTCATTAACCTTAAATATATGACTTAGTACTTTAGAACCCTACACAATTAAGCTTTGATTGATATTTACTGAACTGTACAGTCAGTGATAATATTGTTTTAATAAGAACACTCACATAGACAGTTTATTACCCATTTAGTAACATTATCTTGACACAAATATGTTGAAAACTTGTGTTGAATATAAGACCTTAATTGGTCCTGTAACTATGAATTAATGATAAGTGTATCGTAAACATGTGATAGTGATTCTGCAGTGTAATTTGACTGTTTCACCAGTTACTGGGTCACCATAAGTGTCAAACCCTGTATTAATGATAATTATTTTTCATTTTAGGGTACGATGTATGTACCAGTAATCATTGAGAGGAACCTCTGCAGGAAAGATGGCCATGATTGTGGTCAGCAGTACACAACATCTATATTTGTTGTTGATATGAAAGGTATCTACATATTTTTATACAGTGGACTTGCATGCATACATTAAAAAAAACATTACTGAATACTGTGTTATTATGCATTCTTATTTGCTGATTACCATACAGAGGAATCCATATTTTATTGACTATTTCATTGTCCAACATATTTTAGAAAGAGTTAAACTTGAGGCTAATATATATACAGTTTTAGCTAAGAGTTTTTAAATAATAATAATAATAATATGAAAACAGGGGTGAAAACAATGTTATTTAATTCTATAATTATCTCTTTAAAATAATTTATTCAGGTACACAGCACCAATGCACAACTATGCTATGTCGGTGTGAAGATCCTGCGGTCACATTTCTCCGGTATGGTTTGTGGCCGGCAACGCCAACAAGTCCAAAGATTGGATTTGACCTGAATTTCATGGAACTTCTGTCTGTTCTACAGCTTGAGTGTCATATGCCTGCTAGAACATTTTGTGATTCTTTGGGCTTCATGAGGTCATACATGTTCAATTTATCTGCAGATGTAAGTATTTTATTCACAATTTAACATTATTTCTTACCCATACTGCTACCTGCTACTTAAAACTGAAACTTTTAAATTCAGGTTCCAGCAATGTGTATTTGTGTAGTTATTCTGTTTGTCTGCCAATGTACATGTTATATTTACCATGTTCTTTTCCATTCTAATAAATTTCTAGACAAATGTCATTAATTTGGTATACTTATCACGAAAGGTATCCATAACAAAAGGGACATGATGGCCCGGGATCGCTCACCTGAGTGTTAACAAGATATTCCTTAAATTTGACCTAGTGACCTAGTTTGTGATCGGACATGACCCAGATATCACTCAGACAAACATTCTGACCTAGTTTCAACATGCCCAAGCCAATAATGTGGCTTCCAGAGTGTTAACAAGATTTTCCTTAAATTTGACCTAGTGACCTACTTATTGACCGGACATGACCCAGTTTCGAACTTGGCCTAGATATGATAGAGATATGAGTCATTCTCAAAATCCGTCACTTTTTCTGTCATTTGCTTATACGGTTTAGGAAAATCCACTATGCCCTTAAATTACGGTTGTGATTAATTGTTTGTACCAAGTTATGTATGATGAAAATTAAATAATTTCATAATTGTGGCAAATTCTTCGCAAAAATGTATCTCAAATAGAGACAATTGTATAGAAACACTCTGTCTTTAGTCCTGTGAGGTAGAATTAAATGTAAAATAATACCATATATCTTACGATTTCAAATATAAAATTTCATTCATTTGATGAAACAAACATTAAAAATAAATAATAAGAGCAAAAAAGTATTGAATTGATTGATTATGATATAAAAAAATATTCATTTGGGTCTGTCCATCATTTATTGTTCCTTCCCATAACGCTTTAAACAGCATGTAAATAATGAAGGATCCCCTGGGTTGCTGATGGTACTTCCTGTAAACCTCACTCTGATGTTGATGAATGCTGCTTTGTAAACACTGCGATGAAGTGAAAAGATATCGGACATTCACAGTGAGTATTGCTGTAAAATATATTCTAATGAGTTCTTTACTGTAACTGCTTCAAAGTCCTATTTAAATTTCAGTGATTTCATAAACATAAAGATGTTTTAAACCTTTGGTAGTTCTAAAACTTTCCAGCATGTTGGGAATCCTCTACAGGGACCATTCATTTTTTAATTTGGAATTGACTTCGAGTTCTTCCTTCCTGTAACTTTCTTTCCTGTATCGCTATTTTATGTTATGGGAAAGTTCGATTTTGTTATTGGAAAGAATAAATAAAGAGTATTAAAAGATTTTTAAGATTTCACTATTATATATATTTTGGAGATAATGTATACATAATTGTTGAAACAATGTTCTGTTAATTATAGGTGATGTGTAGTTATATAAAGATATCCTACCTCTGAATATTTCATAATCTAATATTTATGTTACAGGAAAGAGTAATATTGTTACAGGAAGGAAGAAAAATGACATAAATAAGAATGGGTTGATTGTCATCTTTCATTGTTTTCGTTATTACTGCTATTAATTGATTTATTATACATTTGTTCTTGTTTGGTACCATGTGTGTGTGTGTGTGTGTGTAAAGCTTGTGACAATCAGTACTCTTTTGTTCCTGCATATTTCTGTAACAGGAAAGAATAAATTTGTTATAGGAAGGAATATAAAAATAATAGTTTTCAAAAACTGTTACAGTTTAAAACAGTTTGGTTCTTCTTATCTTTTAAATAGTTTCCATGGTATAATGGAAATGTTTCAGAAGTGAAAGTGGTAACATTAAACATTCTATAACAATAAATTTGTCATTTCACTATATTTTGGGTTACGGGAGGGAATCGCTTCATTACTGGAAGGAAAATTGGGGAACATTTATCAACAAAAATGTCAAATGTGTCCTTTTTTTTATTAAATAAATTTCCAAGTAACAGTATTTGACCATTTTGACCATTTCCCCTAACGGTGTGATATTACATTGAGTGAGAATTCAATCAAATTGTAAATGTAATTTTGTTATGGGTAGGAAATGTTATGTTACTGGAATGAAAATTCAATAATAATAATAGTATTACTAAAATTGCATAAGGGGTGTTCCAGGAAAACAAAACACCCCAATTCACCAAATTAAAATAGTAAGTCGTACCACAACCCCCGCCCCAAACAGACCTATTAAATCATTATGATAGTAATATAAAAACAAATATCTTGCATTTCAGGCATAATGGCAATGTCAAATGCTGAACAACAACGAAAGTTTAGAGAAAACAGATAAAGATCCAACTATTTGGTCAAAGAACAGCAAAGATATAAAACAGATAAAACATCAGGGAAAAAGAATGTAGAGATTGAGCATAGACAGACTGAGAATGTAGAAGTTGAGCATAGAGAGAATGTAGAAATTGAGTATAGAGGGAAAGAGAATTTAGAAGTTGAGCATAGAGAGAATGTATAAGTTGAGTATAGAGAGACTGAGAATGTAGAAGTTGAGTATAGACAGACTGAGAATGTAGAAGTTGAGCATAGAGAGAATGTAGAAATTGAGTATAGAGGGACTCAGAATGTAGAAGTTGAGCATAGAGGGATTGTAGAAGTTGAGCATAGAGGGAAAGAGAATTTAGAAGTTGAGCATAGAGAGAATGTATAAGTTGAGTATAGAGAGACTCAGAATGTAGAAGTTGAGCATAGAGGGAATGTAGAAGTTGAGCATAGAGAGAAAGAGAATTTAGAGGTTGAGCATAAAGGAAATTAGAAGTTGAGCACTGAGGGACAGAGAATGTAGAAGTTGAGCAAAGAGGGACTGATAATGTAGAAATTGAGCATAGAGGGACTGAGAATGTAGAAGTTGAACATAGAGAGAGTGTAGAAGTTGAGCATAGAGGGGCTGAGAATGTAGAAGTTGAGCATAGAGAGAATGTAGAAGTTGAGTATAGAGAGACTGAGAATGTAGAAGTTAAGCATAGACAGAATGTAGCAGTTGAGTATAGAGAGACTGAGAATGTAGAAGTTGAGCATAGAGAGAATGTAGAAGTTGAGTATAGAGAGACTGAGAATGTAGAAGTTAAGCATAGACAGAATGTAGCAGTTGAGTATAGAGAGTCTGAGAATGTAGAAGTTGAGCATAGAGGGAATGTAGAAGTTGAGCATAGAGAGAAAGAGAATTTAGAGGTTGAGCATAGAGGGAATGTAGAAGTTGAGCACCGAGGGACAGAGAATGTAAAAGTTGAGCATAGTGGGGCTGAGAATGTAGAAATTGAACATAGAGAGAGTGTAGAAGTTGAGCATAGAGGGGCTGAGAATGTAGAAGTTGAGCATAGAGGGACTGAGAATGTAGAAGTTAAAAATAGTGAGAATGTAGAAGTTGAGCATAGAGGGACACAGAAGGTAGAAGTTGAAAACGAAAGGAGAGTGAATGTAGACATTGTGATTAAATCGAAGATAGAAGTTGAGAATAAAAGGACAGACAGTGCAGAAGTTGAGCATAGAATATGGAAGTTGACAGAGAATATGGAAGTTGAGAATAGAGGGAAAGAGAATGTGCAAGTCGAGAGAAGAGGGATAGAGAATATGGAAGTTGAGAGTGGAGGAGTAGAAGAAGTTGAAAGCATAACAGATACTAAAATGGCTCGATCTAGCTCTGAATATATTGGGAAATAAGTTATTGTTGAGTATGAAAGAACGCATTTATTCCACAACTCCCAACAAATTCTGGATCTTATTTTGAGGTTGATAAAGAAATTTGGACATCCATTGCAGTAACAAATAAAATAAATTTCAATGTAAAGGAAGTCCTGATGATGAAAATATAGGTACATGTACATGCAGAAATATAAAACAGAAATATAAAACAGACGTTGGTAAACTCTGAAAAGTGTTTGAATAACCCTTTCCCACAAACTGACGCATCTGCAGCAGAGGACTTTCAAAAACAGTGTAGCCAAAGGAGAAATTGCTTGCGATAAGCAATATCTCCGTTTCTCACATTTGTTTATCTTTATTCAAGAGGAATCCGCTGTGGTCGAGTGGTTAGCGTCGGGGATTTCGAAACCGGGTGTCCCGGGTTCGATCCCCAGTCGCGGCACTACGGTCATGGTGGAGTGCCCTTGGGCAAGGCACATTTTCTAGCCTAGTACTGGTTTGTTTACCCAGGGATCATGAATAATTAAATTTAAATGCGCGCTAAATGACCTTAGCTGTCGATGCGCCGTAAAACAATATACATTCATTCATTCATTCTTTATTCAAGAGTTATACTGTCAGTTTTGCAGATTTTCCATAGTTTTGCTTAACCGTTTTAAAGTGTAAGTATGTTGCATGTTGTAAAAGGATGATCAATTTTGAAAAGAATGTCAGATTATCATTGGAATATAATTTGTTTTCGATATTATTAAAAGAAGAATTGTTTGTTCTTTGTTGTTGTTAACATTATTTTTGCAGTGTTATGATGTTATATTAAGTGAATATATTAGACAAATTGTTTGTTGAAGAATATAACTTTCTTTACTATAACAACTGAAATTCCTTCCTGTAACACTTTGTTTCCTATGAGTATATAGATATATCAAGCAGTTATTACAGAAGATTTTGTCAGCTGTTCCATGACATTTAAAGACTCTCAAATACTAAATTTTTCAATTGCTACATTGCGTAACAATTAATTTATATCTTTATGGGGGAAATTATTTCCAGTAACAAAGCAGTTCCATCCTGTAACATCACTTTCCTTTCTGTAACACAGCATATTTTATTATTTTTTGTCAAGCTTGTGATCTTAAAATAAAAGATAAGTATAAAATAAGATGCATCCCAAGTTGCATTTCATAATCATGTAACATAACACATTGAGTTTTAGTTTTATTGAATTAAATTTGGATAAAAACATCTCGATTTTTCAAAGTATTGTACATGAGTTTATGGTTTTTTAAAATTTAAACCTTTAAAATGACATTTCAATCCATTTTTATTTCCCAAAACAATTTTTTGAGTTATTTCTCTTAATCAATCATGAAAATATGGATTTGGGAGAAAAGTTACAGTTTTACTGCACTAATAAAAGAGTGTTACGGTAAGGATATTTTTAAAACCCGATGAACTATAACTGTTTGTTATTCACTTAAATTAAGTTTTTTAAGATATCATTTTAATGTTCATGTATTCTACAAATGTTCCGAGTTCATATTTTATCAATAAAAGTTAATTGCAAACAAATTTAGTTTTTAGTCTTTGTCCTTTTCAATTTTGACCAATTTTGAGAATGACTCATATATGTTCTGATTAACTTTCATGAAGATTGGATGCAAAATGTTGCAAATGTTGACGACGGACGACGAACGACAGACAAAAGGCCATCACAAAAACTCACCTTGAGCATTTTGTGTGCTCTGGTTAGCTAAATACGGCACAATTATTGGTTTCAAGCCAATTTAGTATGTTGGTCTTTGACCACGACTTTACTAAGTACGCCATATTGTTGTCAAGTGACATAACATTTCCCGAGTTCCAGTACCATACCGAATTGATCATATCTCCAAAATTTGTCTCCAAAACCAATTCTGTTCACGACGTTTGGGAAAAATGTTATATTGTTAAAACAAAACGATATTTAATCATTGGGCAGTCAATATAAATGAGCAAATACGGTCAGAAGCAAAAAAGAAAATGATGACCAATCCCAATGATTGGTCAAAAGATAGGGTTTGACAAAGAAATATGGGAAGTTTTCAACACCTTTAATCAATGCACTTCTCATCTAATACTCTTTGCTGTTTGAAATACCAACTCTCTCATTATTTTCCAAAATTTAAAAAATGTTTTACCATGTTTTCAAACAAGAACTTCTTTGACTTTAATTATATTGGATCCAAGCTTATAGGTTGCACACTCGTGGGGAGCAAACTCATTTCTTAAAGGCATGGTATAAAAACATAGCAAGATTTTTTATAACGGTTTCTTTCGAACATGACATAAGTTGAATAAATTTAATTAAACAGCCATTAGTTGTGAACCTTTTGTCTATGTATTTTATACGAAGATCTTCATATAGAGGACACAACAAAACAAAATGTAACTCATCTTCAATACAAATCTCACAATAAATGCAATATCTATATTCTCTCGCAACACCATAATGCCTGCATTTTTCAACCATATAAGACTATGAGATGAACTTCTAAACGTAGCTAAACATGATCTAAATTTACTTATACCAACGTAAGAAAAGCCATTGACAACTTCAACTTTCGTATCTCCATGTCTCCATTGTTCTCTTTTTGATATCTGACCACCTCTTTTAAAAACCATCACTTTAGTTTTGTCAATGTTCACATTTAATTTAACATTATCACAATAATCCATGCAAAATATTTAATTGTTTTTGTAGACCGACAATCGTGTCTGACAATAATCCCCGAACATCAATAGGACTATTTCTGTTAAGTCTGGGAATAACTGTATCCCCCTAGTATTATTATTTAGTAAAACATCATGTAACTCATTTATAAATAAAGAAAATAAGATGGGACTTAAAGGACAACCTTGACGCAAACCACTCTGGCATTTAAATATATCAGTACATCATCCTATGTCAGATTTAACACAAGCTTTAACTGATCTGTATATAGAATGTATTGACTTATAGAGGTTTTCTTTCAGACCGTTCTTTTGTAACACATTGTATAATATTGATCGATTAACCGAGTCAAAAGCTTTCTGAAAATCGATAAATGCGATATACAAAGATTTTCTTTTCATGTTAAAATATTTTGATACTACTGTGTACAAAACAAATGCATTGTCCATAGTACTATAACCTGATCTAAACCCTGCCTGAGACTCTGATAATCTATCGTATGCATCCACAAAAGATGTTATTCTCCAAGTTAAAATTGTAATATAAACTTTACTTAGTACATCCATTAAGGCTATACCTCTATAATTGTCAGGTGTATATACACTACCTTTTTTATGTAGTGGAGTTATTAAAGATGTTGACCACCGACAGGAAATTCTCCAGTGTTAAATAACCTGTTAAACAGTTTACGTACAAATGGTAATAGAGCATGAATTCCATATATAACATGTTGCGGTATGAGATTACCTGCAACTGCTTTGTTAGCTCTTAAATGTTTAACACTAGCTAGTATTTCCTCATCATCTAAAGGTGAACTAAATATACTATACTCAATTTCATCTAGACTCACATCATTTTCACATGTTGTGTCTGAATCAATGTCTGCTAACTGCTAACTGGTTATTTTCATCAGCAGTAAACAAGTTACTGAAATGTTCAAACCAGCTATTCATTGTTATATTAGTCTTTGGTTTGCATTTATTTGTCAATTTGTTAAACTTCTGCCAGAACACTTTGCTATTATTTGTTGATTTTTCTATATCATCAACGTACAATTTATAATAAATATACTTTTTTGTTTTACATACATTTTTATATTTCTTTTTGCTGGTGATATATTTATTAAGATCACATACATTTCGGCTGGATCGAAAACACTTAAGATTAGATTTTGCATTTTTCTTGTGGAGCTGACACTCTGCATCATACCAATCTTTGTTTTTCATTCGGTGTCTATAATGTTTTGTTCTTTTAAATTGCTCAGAACTTTGCAAGATAGCATCTTCAGTCAAACCTGTGTAAAGCTATCACTCAAATATGAGGTGTTGAGTCTTTATGGCAGGTGGTCGCTAAATGCAGAACAAATGTTATGCAGAAAGCTCTTTTGCATTAAGCGACCACCTGTCAATAATAGTTGCCTTGTTACCTTATTTGGTGACAGCTCTAGACAGGTTTAACTGTACATGGCTGGGTATGTGCCTTATCTGATTATACATCACAAATCAATTGAGATAGCTATATCACACAAATTATTGAGTTTGCAAAGTTTAAGACAGCTCATATGAAGTTAACCATCATTCTTTTTTTAATAAAATCAGGTCACATAAAAATGTCCCACTACCTTAAATATTGTCCAATAGCCCTGAAAAAACTTTTCCTATTGAGCATATGTCCTTTAACCAAAACTGTATGAAATTTACTGCTACATCTACAGAGTTATAAATAGCACAAACAACTTATACTATTATTTTTAACAAGTTCTTGAATAGACGAGACCTACACAATACACTTTTCCTTCGTAGCATTTTTACAGCCCATGATTGTAGTAACAAGAGGGCCATGATGGCCCTGGGTCGCTCACCCTTTTTTTTGTTAATGTTTGGTGCTGGTACCAACTTATTTCACACAAGTCTTTTATTTAGAATCTTGCTTGACCTACATATCATCAAGGAAACGTTCTGATAATTTTCAACATGCTTAAGTAAAATTTGCGGCCTTGAGAGTGTTTACAACATGTTCCTTTAATTTGGCTTAGTGCCTTGGTCCTAACCCAATATGACCCATACTTGAATTGGACCTAGATACCATACAGTAAGATATTCTGCCAAATTCAAGCTGCTGAAGCAAAAAATGCGACCTCCGGAGTGTAAATAAGATTGTTGTTCAATTTGGCCTAGTGACCTAGTATTTAACCTGGTATGACCCATTATTAAACTTGGTCTAGATATCATTATGATAAACATTCTGATCAAATTTAAAGCTACTGTTGCAAAAACTGTGGCTTCTACACTACAAACAAAAAATCCCTTCAATTTGGCCTAGTCACCTAATTTTTGAACCAATATGACCCATTTTCGAACTTTACCTAGAAATTGCTAAGACAAATAATCTGAAAAAATTTAAAACTGCTGATGCAAAAAATGCAGCCTCTGGAATGTAAACAAGATTTTATCTTCAATTTGACATACTGACCTAGTTTTTGACCCGACATGGCCCTTGTTCGAACTTGACTTATTTTCCTTATATTTATAGAATCAACGTTCAAAACCACTTCGTAGGCATTTGTCACTTTAATACAGTGACATTTTTTGTTCATATTTATTCTTCTTCTTGGTGCTCAAGCTATGATTAGAATCTCTATTCATAACAGATTAGTGATGTGAGGCAAGGTACTGTAAAGATATTATCAATTTAAGATAAATTTAAAAGAAGTATGACTCTTGACAGGTTAAATCCAGGGCTGTAACCAAAAATGCAAAAAAAATGAGGCAGAATTCTCATATAACATCTCAAAGTGTTTTTTCTCACGTTATTGTTCATTTGCTCCAAAAAAAAATTAAAATACTATGTGTAAAATTAGCATTTTAGATTGCTATAAAAAATACCAAAAATATTTATATTGCTAGCTTTAATACTAGCTAAAATGGAAACTCGAGCACTTTCGGCTTTACACCTCAGTTTTTAGCTCTACTGTCGTTAACTTTTGTCTCGTTAAGACGATAGGGCCTTCATTTTTTCATCTGATCTTTACCAAACTTTACCACATTGTTAATATAATGAAAGCTCGGACAAGTTTGAAAACCAGCCAGATCGGACCGGTAACAGCGGAGTCATGGCCCTTGATTTAGTTAAAAATGCTATAATTTGCCTCGTTATTATGATAGGGCCTTCATTTTGCATCTGATCTTTGCCAAACTTTACGAGACTCTTTTCTATATAATATATTTTAATTTTTTTTAAAGGGACATTGTCCGTAAGCAGATATTTATGGCATTCCAAACGTTGCAAAATTGTATACTGTATATATATATAGTAAAGTTTAAAATGTGTATGGTATAATTAAAATATGTCTAGTATTTTGACTCATTTTTGTGTAGTAAAAATTATTTATATGATGTATAATTATATGTGTATGGTAAAAAAATAACATCTATTTATGGTTTAATTTCATTTGTTCATTGTAAAATCTGCTTTTATGAATATGCAATTAAATATTTTTATATGGTATAATTTATATATATATGCGTGATAACAATATATTTGTGTGGTAAAATTAGCATTATGGGAAATATGCTCGGGTTTTGCAACGATGGATTTCATTGGTCAACTTCTTTTTCCTTGGTTTAATCCTCCGCCAGACGAAGCTAAATGCTGTTGTGAAGATGGCTGCCGGCAGGTATGACACTGTTTGATTTGTTCTTTGAATTACAGAATTAGCGAGACCATACAGCATTTCACGTACAAATTGCAAACTTTGGCAATCTTTTATTCAGTCAATTATAAAATTGAATTCAGGAAGTTAGCAAATTTTGATTTACACGACAGAAACTAAGAATATGACAAGAGTCGATTTTCCGAAAATTTACCGGTACTTTCACTTTGTAAAAATGTGTCAACAACGAGACCTGATTTATCAATTTACCATATGCAGCTATTTCGGAAACTAGAGACCTCATGCGTTTGTTTCTTTTTTCACATTAGCGTGGACATAATTAGTTTGCCATTGTTTTTATTTGTTTAAACGGGTTTAAACTTTACCTTTGTACTTAATAAGAATGTGCAATTTGGGACTTTTCGTACCATAGTTGTAACGTACCCAAAAGACTGGATAAAGATTCTGGGTGACATATTTGAATAAGACATTAGCTTTTGGTTTCAAAATGTATCCAAGACTTCCCGTGATTGATTGAATTGATTGAATCGAGTTTAAAGCCGCTTTCAACATCATTAGTCATATCATGGTGGTCAGTGCACCTATCCATGTGGTTCCTGGTCTCACACCAGTACTGTCACACAATGTTTTCCCAGTCACTGATACTGTCTCACATTATCAATGAGAGGTGAAAAATCACTGGAAAGAATGTTCAGCTTTGTTTGCCTAGACCGGGAATCGAACCCGGGACCTTGCAATCCCAAGTCAAGCGCTTTAACCACTGAACTACAAGGCCGGGTTTCTTCCCATGAATCTTTTGCCTGAAAAGCAGCTTAGAAATTGTTTTTACCTTTCCTGTTTGAATATATATCTTGCAGAGCGCAACAACTGTAGTAAAGTTAACCCATTACTTCACAGAAGCGCATTAGAGCGGCTCTATGGTCCATGGCTTTTGGAAAACATTGTGGCAAAAGTCGAAATTGCTCTAAATTAGCAATTTCGCCTTTTCCCACTAGATTTTCTACCTTAAATGTTCATTGAAATCCATATTTACCAATTTCAAAATTGTCTGTGCAGATTCTTTCAAATTGGGCGAGTCTAACTATTGGCTGTGAAGTAAAGGGTTAAAAGGGGATGGAGAAAATGGGCCATTTTAAGTTTGCCATGAACAACAGAAAGCTGTTTTCATAGCCCTAATTTTCGACATGGTTGTCTGTATCCTCATAACTTTAACGCTCTCCCTAACTGTCACACCTTTTAACAAATCATGAAAGCATTTGTGACTTTAGGGAACATTTTCTGCACAAAGGTTTGACTCTTGTAGATTATCTTTTGAATTATTAGCTGAAGGTTTGATTGAGTTATAACATATGAACCAAAATGAAATATTATTGTACAAAGCATTTCATGGAAATATAAATTTTCAATGGTAAAATGTGGACAATCCATACAAATCAATACTTGAAGTTGGAGTCTCCGCATAATTGGCTGTTCAATTTTAATTCCACACCTTTTAGTTTGGGAGCTAACAGCTCTTCTTATTCTCTCTCCCTTTTTTTAATCATTTTCTTTTCTTTTCTACTGTTGATTTCCTTATAATCATGATAATTATTTTCAGGAGTGTCAAACTGTCTCTTCACCCTCAGGGTGAAGTGCTTTTGTTTCCCTACATCAATGATAGGGTATCACTAGCATCAGTTCAGACAGTGTTCCCCCATGCAACTGGTTTGAAGCTTTTTGAGCAATCAGTGTGGAAGGTTGTACCAATAGCTAATGGAGATTTCCTGCTTCCGCCTGCTGTCGAGCACTTTGTGGTGGTAACAGGATTAATAGGCAAGCTATATTTTCTTTACTTTTCATTTCACTTGATGTCATCAGGGAAAGAAGCAGATGTTTGTTTTCCTTGACTAATCTAAAAAAAATCATATTTTTTTCATAAAACTCATATTCATAGAGGTGATTTTCAAATTAATTGTCCTTCTCATGTCACTTTAATGTTAACCTTAAAGGCTTTTATGTTCAGTAATTATACAAAACACCAACCTTGTGCAAGTTTGTTTTGAAGTAACAAATATAGACATAATTACTGGAGATTTGCTAGTTTCTTTTTACCATTAAGTGCACTGTGCAGTAACATATATTTATTTTATAGCACATGCTAGCATGCTGAAGGATTGAAGTTTTGAAGTAAAATATCAACCACAAACTTAACCCTTTCCTTGTTCAATAATTAAAAGAAACAAATGAATGAATGAATGAATGGTGTTTTAAGGCCCGTCGACAACTAAGGTCATTTTGGGCGCTTAATAATTTACTTACTGTAAATTATGAAATGATTAAAATTGAAATATAACTAACCAGTTTATTAGACAAAACAATCAAACATGATGTACGCGATATTTAACATTAATATAAAACGACATGTAAAACAATGTAAAACAGAATTTAGGCAAAGAAGCCAAACACTACTATGTAATACTTAACATAAAGATAAACAATATCTGAGAAAATGCATGTGCAAAAGCACGATTGTGCAAAAGCACGATTTAAGAAATAATCATATTTTATTAAAAATATTAATTTCCCTAAGGAAATCAAATAGAAGTTCAGGTTTGACAGACTCAAAGAGCTGACGCATACTTTGAGCCCTGAAAAGTCTATCACGTATTGGAGCGAAATCAGCACATTCCAGAAGAATGTGTTGTATTGAAAGTTGTGTAAAACATGGAATACACTGAGGTGCTTCCTCACCCTTCAGTAAGTACGCATGAGTTAACCATGTGTGCCCAATGCGTAAACGAGCAAGGACAATTTCTTCTCGGCGACAGGATCTATAAGCCGGCAGCCACTCACCAAGTACTGACTTGATCGAGTGCAGTTTATTATTTACTTGCTCATTCCAATCACTTTGCCACTTATCGTGATGTAAAACATTTATTAAAGGTTTAAAATCGGAATAAGGTATTTTAAAAGGTGAAATATCTTGTAATAGAGCAGACTTTGCTGCCAAGTCAGCATGTTCATTACCGTGAATGCCCATATGACTGGGGATCCAGCAAAACACCACATGTGCTGTTGCACAAATACGCGATAACTTAGAAAGGAGGTTAACAACAATAGGGTTATCTATTTTGTCATTCTGAAGTGCCTGCATAGCAGACAATGAGTCAGTAAAAATAATATATCGCCAATAACCGTCGGATTCAATATGGTCCAAAGCCAAATGAATTGCCTTTAACTCGGCAGAAAATATAGAAGCATTATTTGGCAACCGAAATGTTATCACATCGCCATCATGAACTGCAGCGGCAGCAGCCTTTTTTCCGTCCTTAGAACCATCTGTATAAATATGCTCAAAGTTATAATATGTATTTTTAATTTCCATATACTTGGATTTAAAAACAATAGGATCTGTGCAGGCCTTTTTATCAGTCGCAAGATCATAAATGAATGATGGACTATTTCGAGTCCAAGGTGGAGAATCTGAAATCTCCTGCCTCGCGATGTCCTCAAGATCAACATCAAGCTTAGCGACTTCGGGACCGTAACGAATACCAAAAGGCGGTATTACCCGTTCCTTCTTTAAAAATAATTCCTTGTATAAAGGTTTAAAAACAACTCTATGAGTGGGATTTGAAGGGTTAGACTTAAGTTTTAAAAGATACTGCATAGCCAGTTTTTGTCGACGTAAATATAAGGGTGGTTCATTGGCTTCTACATAGAGACTTTTGACGGGCGAAGTTCGAAAAGCGCCCAGGGCTAGCCGTAAACCCTGATGGTGAATGGAATCAAGTGATGCAATGTATGATTTTCGTGCTGAGCCATAAACAATACATGCGTAGTCTAATTTAGATCGTATTAACGACCTGTAAAGTCTCAAGAGAACTTTACGGTCAGCTCCCCAGTCCATATGGGACACAACGCGCAACAGATTTAAAGCCTTCTGGCATTTATTTTTAAGGTAATTTATATGAAGAACAAAAGTCAGTTTCGGATCGAATAATAGACCAAGGAATTTAAATTCAGACACGACGTCAATACGAGTGCCATCTAGTGTTAAATCAGGATCTAGGTGGTGTTTACGAAGTTGACAAAAGTGCATACATTTGGTCTTGCTTTTAGAGAATTTAAAGCCATTTTCGTTTGACCATTTTTGCAAATTATTCAAAACTTGTTGCAGTTGTCTTTCAATTGTATGCATATGTTTTGATCTGTAGCAAATACAGAAATCATCAACATATAGAAAACATTCAACTCCAGGGTTAACAGATTTGATAATGTTATTAATCTTTACACTAAAAAGTGTTACAGAAAGAATGCATCCCTGGGGAACACCCATTTCCTGTTCATGTGGATCAGACAAAGTATCACCAACACGAACTTTAAACTGACGTTCATTTAAAAAAGCAGAAATGAAAAAAGCAAGGCGACCTCTTATTCCATAATCATAGAGGTCATTCATAATACCATATTTCCAGGTAGTGTCATATGCACTTTCTAAGTCAAAGAAGACGGAGACAACGTGTTCCTTTTTAATGAATGCTTCTCTAATAAAAGTTTCAAAACGAATCAAATGATCCATTGTGCTTCTATGTTTACGAAAACCAGACTGGAAAGTAGTAATAAGTTTGTTCTTTTCGAGAAACCAAACAAGTCTGTCGTTCACCATTCTTTCCATGGTTTTACATATACAGCTAGTTAAGGCTATAGGACGATAATTCCCAGGATTAGTTGTATCTTTACCAGGCTTGGGAATTGGAATAACGATGGCCTCTTTCCAAGATCTCGGGAGATTTCCCGTTCGCCAAACCTGATTATAGACGTCAAGTAAACAAGAAAGGGATCGGAAAGGTAAATGCTTAATCAGTTGATAGTGTATATCATCTGAACCCGCAGCGGTATCATGGCACTTCTTTAGAGCTGATTTTAATTCTTTTAACGTAAAAGCTTTATTATAGGCCTCTTCATTTTTCGATTTAAAGTTAATTTTCCGTTTCTCCCTCTGCTGTTGAAATTTTTGAAACTTTGGAGAATAGTTTGAAGAGGACGACTTCTGTGCAAAGGAATCTGCCAACGTATCGGCAATATCCTTCTTTGAAGTAGCAACACCGTCCGAGGTGTTCAGATGATTCACACTAAGCGAACTGCTCTTTCCTTTTATTTTCCTTATCATGTCCCATGTCTTTTTGACAGACGATCTAGAATTTAATCTAGATACATACTGTCTCCAAGACGCACGTTTACTGTGCTTAATAGTTTTACGAGCTTTTGCTCTAGCTATTTTAAAGTATACATGATTTTGATGGGTTGGCCTCAGGTTAAACTGCCTTAAAGCCGATTTGCGTGTTCCTATAGCCTTTTTGCAATCTTCATTAAACCAAGGTTTGCGAGGGTGCTTTGGATTTGTCGAAGTTTGGGGAATTGCCTCTTTAGCAGCCTGATACATTAAAGATGTAAATAGTTGTGTAGGGTCATCACATTCCAAGAAAGCATCCGGATTAATGGAACGTTCACATCGCATCTGGAATAAATTCCAGTTCGCTTTGTGGAGCCTCCATCGTCTCGGTCGCCCCTGGACAGATGGCCCGGTTTCAGTGATAATTATAGGGAAATGATCACTTCCATGAAGGTCGTCTTCCACCTTCCACTTAAAGTCAACAAATATATCAGGACTACAAATAGAAAGATCAAGAGATGAGTAAGAACCAGTAGCAGGATGCAGATAGGTGTGAGATTTATTATTCAAAATACAAAGGTCATGTTTAAAAATAAAATCTTCTAATATTTGGCCTTTGTTATTGGTGTCACTACATCCCCACAACTTATTGTGTGAATTGAAGTCACCAACTATCATAAAAGGTGTCGGAAGCTGACTGACAAGCTCAACCAGCTTGTCGGTATCAAGAGGCTGACTTGCCTGCAGAGTTGTAGTAAGTGAGACTAAGCTATGGGGAACAGAGTTGTTAACACATATTGCTACCCCACCACAAGCTCGAGCACTTGCGTCGGAAGTTTTATGATAACATGAATGATATTTAAGAGAAAGACTATCATTATCTTTTAAAAATGTTTCTTGTAAGCATAAAGCTACTGGTTTCTTTTCATTAACTAATTGAGACAATTCTTCAAAATTGGCTTTAAATCCACGACAGTTCCACTGGATTATGGAATTCATTTCAATACAGGTTCACAAATTTTGATTTCAGGTATCGCATTATGCCAGGAATCAATGTTTTGATTCCAGTCATCTGTTGTACCCGACCATGGACTCGGAGGCTCAGTTTCCTGTGTCTCCATGTCATCCAATGTCTGATAACGATTTGTAATTTTAGGTTTAGAGTCACTAGCTCTATCTAATTGGACCTTATTTTTTTTTGTTTATTGTTTCTCGAAGCCTTCAGAATCGGGCTTTGAGTGTAATTTTAACTTTGGTTTGTTTTGTTGGTTTGGTTTAAGTGAAATAATTGAAGATTTTTTCGTATCAGGTGATTTACTTGTATGGTTTGAATTATTTTTTACAACTTTAGAAGATTCCTTTCCTTTTGAAGAATCAACTTCCCTGGAAGAGGACCCAATCCCTCCAGGAGAAGACTCAATCGCTCCAGAAGAAGATAATTTAATTTCTCTAGGAGAAGACTCAACCCCTCCAGGAGAAGGTGACCTAATTTCTTTAGAAGAAGACTCAATTTGTTTAGAAGAAGACTCATTTTCTTTCGAAGAAGATGCAGTATTGCTACAGGTGTCTTTGTTCATTGATGGTAATGAAGAAAGGATAGAAGTAGAGGGCTGTTCATTTGACATAATTGCTTTTAACTGTAAACTGATGTCAGGAAACTTTTGAGATAGAATCTTCAAAAGGCGATGGCATGTAGTACATTCTTGTGAGGGTGGCGGTGTATTGACAACAGGCCTGATAGTAGTTGGTCCTGAGTTGTTTTTGGTGACATTAGCATATGAAACAGTCAAATTGAATCGGGTTTCAACAATTTTCTTCGCCTCAGGAAAAGAAAGACCTTCTTTACACTTGACGGTAACAATCTCCTTCTCCCGTTTCCACACAAGGCAGGAGCGGGAGGTAGAATAATGCTCACCACCACAGTTTGAACATTTAAGTGCATTTTTACATTCATTCACATCTGCATCATGTTCTGAACATAACGCAGTGCAACGACGGCAAACCTTTTCTTCTGTAGTTTTTCGGCATTTTGATTCATGATGGCCATACTTATAACAGGTGTAACATTGCAATGGGTTAGGGATGTACATGTCAACAGGGACATTCAAGTATCCAACTTTAAGGGATCTTGGCAAAATGGCTGTATTGAATGTTAGCACCAAGGTGTTTGTTGGTCTCTTGATACTGTCCCTGTAGGAAGTCATCCTTCTGACATGGACGACCAGTTGGCCGGCCAGTTCAGAAGCAATTTCCTCCTCAGAAACTCCTGCAAGATCTGGGCATCTTATAATTCCTTTTGACGTATTAAGAGTATTATGGGCAGAGCATTTGGCAGAGATATTGAAAAAGGTTTTTAATTTTAAGAGGTTGTCTGCATGTGCTTTCTTCTCAACTTCAATGAGGAGAGCACCTGATTTCAATTTTTTAACAGACTTAGGTAAACCAGCAAGAGAAAGAAGGCATTTCTGAATGACGAAAGGTGAAAGGGAAGTTATAGCTTGTTCAGGCAAATTTGATTCAATCAATAAGAATCGGGGGAATGAAGGGTTTGAAGTGTTGCCATTTTGTTTGTCGATATCGGAGTCCGAGTCCATTTCAGTACAAGTGCGTTTTTTGGTTTGAGGATACATATCCAAGTTTTTATTTTTCGTCAACCGCGGCCCCCACCCGCCACGGAGTCCAACAAGGGAACACGATATATGGAGCGGAAATCCAGCTCCTCGTGTCAGGGGTCCACAGATGGTATAACTAGATACCGCAAATAAGTTAGCGCGACAAGGAAGAACATGGATGTGTCCCCCATATCAGGGATCCGCCATGCAAGTCAGTGCCCCCGACCAAAACATCCGCGACACCCAATTAGCCCATTAGCCTATAAAAGACGAGGCACAATAAACTGTAAACTTTATGCAAATTAAATATGACACATATAATATAAAGTTGGTGTATATGAAATGAAAGAAACGATCGGATGGAATATTTTCAAGTGAAAAAAACAAACTTATACGTAGATACATGCACAGATATTTATGACATTTTAACACCCTTACAGTTAACATACATGTATTTGTAAGAAAAGAAAAAGTGTGCCTAAATCTAATATATGACCAGCCGTTTGCACTAGATCGGGCTCATCTAGGCTCCCGTTTACACCGAAGCAGAGGCCAAAGCAGTGTGTTGGAAAGCCGGAGATCCCTGCGCTTCCCTCAACTGCCAGGATCCTCGTTTCCTGCTTACGAGTATCCACCCACGGCAAACAGGCGGGTCCATTAGGGGACTTCTACCCCTTGTAGGACGGACAGCCGGCGTATTCTAACCCCCACCGGCAGGGGGGCAATAAATGTATACTTGGTTATATTTTCTGTGTGCGTCCAACGTTTTCCTTTTGTTTGCCAATGTCCATGGACTTTTTCGAATTTACTACTTTATGAGAGTTATGTATATGACTGGAGAGAGACAGAGAGAGAGAGAGAGAGAGTATATGATATTTACATGTATATTAAAATCATATCAACTTATAGCATGTATTGTGTAAATTCTAACATGTTATAACAAATGTATCGCATTAATAAGATTCAAATTGTAGGTTTGTTTATAATAATATAGGAGTTGTAGTAAACGTTTAGGACAGAAAGAGATATGGAAGATAGTTTCGGAAGACAGAAGACAGAAAGGGACAACAGGAGTTCCAATCAGCTGTATTAGTATGTTTATATTTGTTGATATATATATATATTTATTTACCAAAATGTTAATTGTATTCTAAAATTAAGTCAAATCTTATCACAGAATGATAGAGCCAGACAGCGACCGAACGACAGACCGACCGACCGACCGACCGACCGGCCGGCCGGCCGGCCGGCAGACAGGCAGACAGACAGACTGTTTTGATGTTGGAGTATGGATAACATAACAATCGTGAATTTGGTGTCACCGTTTCCTCTTTGTCTCTGTAGCTTTGATTTACCGAAGTCTTGTCTATTCTAAATTAATATTCTCTATAGCGTCCATTAATGACAGCAGCCTCGAGCAAGATCTGGGGTTCAGGACGGGGTGTCTCACACATAGTATTGGCTCATTCCTCTTATAAATATCATAGTTATCGGAGGCATGTTTCAGATTGCATTTGTGTGTTGCAACAAATGTATCACCCGCCGCGATATTTCCATGTCATTTCGGTATATCCAACATTTTACATAGTAAAAAGGAATCGTGTCACCATATGAAGATGTTACTTACATCGTGACGAAAGAGTAAAGTTGAAAAACCAGGATAAGAATAGAAGAAGCAACATTATCATGAAAACTATAATAATAATATTAAAAATCAAGTTCATAAAGAGTTGAAAAAGATATATTGTAAACTTATAATATTAAAGATATAGATTTCTAGAAGAATTATACTGATTGAGAAAAATAAGAAATAACAAAGCTATCCCTTGAAAGGTAATATTCATGTCACGAGGGTCTCTATAATTACTTCTAAATATCTTCTCGTTCTGTCCCTTTAACAAATCTAGTTCACATACAAATAGGATCGTCACCTTATGTAAATATTACTATAGAAATCCGTCGCATGTTATCAGTTTGAAAAACAATATGTTTCTCCTTGAGATTTGCTTTTCTAAAGGTTAAGGAATTCAATTATACTTAACAATGGCAATAACACAATATATAGAAAATTAATATAATGTCTGCCTCCATACCCAGCCTTTTATCGCGCTGTACTTAAAGTTTAAACTTTCAATGTCTGTATTTATGGCCGTGTTTGCACAAATCGTAGTCTACAAAGGGTTCAGTTACGTATTAAATGATATATTGCAGAAGGTCAATTGTTCAACTTAACTCAGGCATTATATTCCACGATCGTTTATCATTATAATCGTGTGCAGCTGTCGGCTACATGTATTCATATTTTAATTTAATATTTCACCATAGATACAAAGTATTTCTAGTTGTTAGTTGGACTTCGCGTTACATTATATCTGAGCTCACAGTGGTGTTATAGCAATAACTTAAGCCAATTTAGTTATTTTCTCCCTGACACATAACTGTGTGAGTGTTAACTCTTCTACGATCCGCAATCCTCCTCTCCCTTTTTTTCTTTTTGTTTCTGGCATTTTATGTGTTGTTGTTGTACCTCTGTTAGCACACTGATTGTTCATCAATGTCACTTTTCATATACTTGATATGTGGAAACTATTAATCTACCATTTATTAGCCACTGTTTTCGGCTTTATGCTACTTGGCTATGTCCAATATTCGTGTTTCCAATTGCATTTTGTAAATATGTAATAACGTTTTACTGGTTAAAATTTTAATGGACAATTGTTGTGGGCAGTTGGTTGTTGAGATGATATACAGCACCATAAAGTGTATTTATTAAATTTGTATATGTATGTCTATACTTAAGACTTCTAATCTTAACGGTAAGTGTGAAGAATGAGGCCTCATTAACCGGTTTAACCACACCGCCTGGTTTCGTGCTTCGTGACCGTCCTCAGTCAGTGTCGAGGATTGTTGTGATATCAATTCAATTTTTTACATTTTGGTGCTTAACTGTTTGATGCAGCTACTGTTTGTTTGTCAAAGTCTCTTTGTCTGTTGATTCAATCTATCCTGTTTTTTTCTCGATTTGTAGCTAGTCATCAATGGGTCATTTAATTTATGCTATTATTCATTCACAATAATTCACAGTAAATTTATCAGGGTAATGGACATATATTCATCTCAAAGTTCTCTCTCGTCCTCGCTCTCTGTGTCTCTCTCTTTCCTGTGTGTGTGCGTGATTGCGTGCGTGCGAGCTTGTGTGTGTTGCATTTTTATTTTATTATGGAAGAGCGGGACTGTGTCAATTAGAATGTACTTAATTATTAATCTATATACATATATGTACAACTCAGATTTACAAAGGTTCCCTACTAAGATGATCATGAGGTATACAAATAACTTACACAAACATGTAATACACTTAACATATGGCTTCTTATCACATATGCACATATAGATATGACCGATGGATATATGAATGTCTAACAGAATCATAAAGTAGTGCAGCTTACCACGTATTTGATGTGTCCGTCTTTGTGTTTAAGATGACGTATCCACCAGAATGTTCAACTACAATACTAAAATTGGCATCACACAGAGATTCATCCCTTGGTTCACACAGAATACGTCCAAAAATGTATTGTAGGCTAACACAGAGTCCCGTTTTCAAACTTCGTTATGCATGACGTCGTTGTGGAAACATTACATATCAAAGAATAGGGCTCAACAGTTTCGCTCTGAATTATTAATTTCTAAATACGATGACCCAAATATATACAGAATCTTCTCCAGTAGCAATAAAGGATAGTATAGTCACACTACTTTGTTATCGAAATGTCAAGATGACAAATATTAAATCTCTCAATATACAGATATATTTATACATTTCTTTTTCATAGTATTTGTTCTGCTTTTATAATGAACAACTATGTATATTTTGGATATTTACACCATATGTAAAACAAAAATTATTCAATTAGGTCAACGCCTTGTTTACAGAACTATATTTCATTTGTGGTTTATCTTTTCACATTTATGACAATATGTCTGACACCTAATCGTTGATACATTTGTATTTTATGATCCGATGTTTTATCTTGTGTTATTTATATATGTGAGTTGTAAACTTTGTCTACACAGCCAATTGTGCTTGATGCGAAATTCGCACGAAAATGCTGCACGCAAAATTAACACGAAGCGAGCTTATTCACGAAAATTCGCGCGAGCAAAGTTTGCACCAAATTTTACTTAGCACCAATTTCGTAATCATATTCGCACGAGATTGATACAAATTGGCTTCGTACTTAATTGGTATCAATTTCACATCACTTCATTTTTTATAAAATGTTTGCACCAAATTTACTTGGTATCATTTTCCTGTCAATATCATCCAAAATTAGTCAAATAAATTCACTTCAAATTCTCTTGGAATCAATATCGCATCAATATCGCATCAATATCGCACTAATTTCGTACCAAAATTTCGCATCAAATGCTCTTGGTATCATTTTCGCACCAATTTCTCACGAAATTATGAAGAATATCATATCTATTTTGCAGTCAATTCTACCGGATAGGAATCAGCATAAAAGTGATTAAAATTAAAATCAACATTACAGTAACATTAAATGATGCAATATTGTTTTTAAATTAAATTTTGAAACGCAATATGGAGTCACTGATCAGAAAAAAAAACAAATTAAGAAGAAAGTGGTGAATAATAGACAATTTACTGAATGCAAATTAAATATAAAGAATGATAATTAAACCAATTCCAGCTTACACAGTCTAAATATGCGCCACGTTGTGTCGCGTGTTAAAAATACAAGTGTTTCATTTGATAACAAAATTCACTTAATCGAATAGCCTCTATTATCACATTATCTTATAACAACACATGTCTGTAGTTGAAGTCTCAAATTGTCGTAAAATACACATGTGTAAACCATCTGCTTCGAGTCGACTTTCCAAACACAAGAGGTGTATTCTTATTTTTTTAAGAGTTGAGCGATATATATGTGCCTTACTAATCGTACTCAACTCAAAATGCCAGCATGAAACATGTTGTTTAAATGACATAAATATATGCATAAACAAAAGCCCACAATTACATTATAGGTAAACCGTCGTAGGTGTGTGATCGTCTGTATCTAATCTTATTTACAATGTACTTGTCGTATCTTATCTTGCACAACACTGCACGCGTTTATATTTAAATAATTTGTGAAATTATAGAGTACGGCATTGAAAGTTGAGAACAGATTGTGTCGCTATTCACGAACAAAAGACACAATAAACGTTAAATGAGAACAAGTATACGAGTGCTCCATATACACAGCAGAGCTGCTGGGTCTTACTGCATAGACAAATAAGGTAACTTTTTGACTTTGTACTTCTCCGACAAAAGTTAGTGTCGATGTAAAGTATATGATTATAAGTAAACATGTACTTTTGCACCGGAACTCTACTGTCATAGTCGGGAAGTGAATTTCCTTTGCAAAGTGTATCATTTGCACTTGTGTAATTCCGCTCTCAACACAATTTTCCGTCGAAAGTAGAATTTGCCGTTCTATTGGGTATTGTTGTAAAGAGACTTGGCTTGACTTAACATTATGTGGAATATAAGAATCTACCACTTATGAGCCAGTGTTTTCACGGAAGCGGCGGGTGACACATGTGTTGCCGGAAACGCTTACCATAACGCGAACACCTGGTTTCGCTTCTAGTTGTTTAATAGAAGTTCGTGATGTTTCCATTTTTAGTTAATAAATGTATATTTGGTTAATTTTTGTGTGTGCGTCCAGCGTTTTTTTTATTGTTTGCCAATGTCCATGGACTTACTACTTTAGAACATCGTCTTGGTTTTATCGATTTACTACTTTATAGAAGATATCAAGAGATTATTTTGAGATATGGTCAAGTTAGTATTTCCCAGTATGTAACTAGATGTATTTCACAACCGTCATTATATGGATATCTTATTTACAAACTTAGGAGGATTCAGAACTACCCTGACGTATCTTATGTTGCTACTAACATTTTAAGAAATTCCTTAAACGTAGCTATGATCCTCTTATGGTGAGACGCACTTCATGCCTATTATTGGGTCCATTTACCGACTCTTACTGGCATAGACTATTGCATTGCACACTTTCTAACAATACTATAGGGACTCAATGAAGGGCTCCAATTGAAAGCTCCCTATATCGAGAAGGCTGGGTCCTGATATCTGTCTTCTGGTTGTTAGTTGGACTTCGCGTTGTTCTTTATTTCTGACCTCACACATGCACTGCTGTTGTAGCAATTACTTTAGCCAATTTAGTTTTTCCCATGACACATAACTGGGTGAGTTTTGCTCTCCTAAGGTCCCTACCCCCCCCCCCCCCCCCCCCCCCCGCGCTCTTTTTCTGGCAGTTTAAGTTGGCTTAGGTGTTGCTGTTGTAACTCTACGAGCACACTAATTGTTCATCAATGTCATTATTCATATACTTAACTATATGTGGAATCTATGAATAAACCACTTATTAGCCATCGTTTTCAACTTTATGCTACTAAGTTATGTCCAATTTTCATGTTTCCAATTGCCTTTTGTAAATATGTATAAACGTGTTACTCGTTTAGATTTTTATGGACAATTGATGTGGGCGGTTAGTTGTTGAGATGATTTACAGCGCCTTGAAGTGTATCTATTGAATTTTTAAATGCATGTCTATACTTAAAGTGCCACACGAAGATAACATTTCTAATCATAATATGATAGTAATGATATAAAATTCAAAGATTTCCCCGATCGTTTGTAAATTATTCTTCTCGTTATCATGCATCCGCCTGTTGACATTGTCGATTTTACCTGTCGGTTCGATTTCCGAAGATCAAACATCAAGTACTTCCGGTTTTTCCAAATATGGGTGCTGACGTCATCGAGGGAACTCGTACTATCAACAAAGGTTAGAGACACGCAAAAGTCATCATGGATTCACCACACAGCCCCTGTGATTCATCGGGAAATCAACACGATCATGACAGTTCAACGGAATCAGAATTGAGCCATGCATCACTTTCACTTTCATGTGGATCTTAAATTTTTGACAATGGGGAACAGGGAAATTCGGGTAGCGATCGCGACCAGAGTTTACACTTACAGGAAATTCACCCTTATCAGTTTGAGCCGTACGCATCAGACTCGGAAGACGACGATGATTCTAACATTTGTGAAGATGAAAATCAGGACAGGTTGATGGACAACAGCTGGTAATAAATTTGTTTGTGCTTAACATAATCTGCTAAAAATTGGCTATACAGTAGATGTGTAAATAATAAAAAGCATGAAGCCTACGACTGGGTGTGTGTAGGGGAGGGGGATGTCATCAGAGGACTTGAGATGGCACGCTTTCTGCTAGTTGCTAAGCATTTCCTAATGATAAATATTATAAAACAAGACTATGAATAAAGACCAAAATTCATATAAAAATGTTTCACTGTATACCCTGACTGTATTAGTACAGTAATTTAAACATAAAAGGTTCACTCGGAAGCATATTATTTGGTTTCAAACACTCAAAGAGTCAGATTTCATAAGTAGCATCTTGAACTGGATGCAACAAAGCTTTTTTTGTAGAGGTGGGAATTTTGTTTTCAAAAATAGACTAAGCGGTGTAAGGGTCAGATAAGTCGGACAAGGCAAGTTAGGAAAGGGAGGGAACCCTAAGCAGACATATTTTTTGAGCCTAATGATGAAAACGCACACAGTAAATTGTTTGTTTGTTTCATTGGGGTTTAATATCCCTTTAACTCATGTCTAGATCATATCGAGACTGTGTCTAATTGTGACAGTGCACACTAATGGCGACTTTATATCGCAGTCTCGCTGGAATATCACGCTGCAGACACATTGACATGATACTTTACTTGGTCACATTATCCTGACGCCGAGTACTACTCGATCATTAATGCTGAGCACTAAACAGGGAGCGAAAAGATTACTAATAATTTTAATGTCTTAGGTTTTACGCGGCGGAGAGAATCGAACACACAGTAAATAAAGGTGACTGTACAAGTCGCCTCAATAGGAAAACCACACGGGCTTTTCCGTCATACTTCAGAAAAACACCTTGGGGTAACTGAGCAAGCTGCCATATTGTATCTATGGCGACTGCCATAGACAACATAGAATGATCTACAAAAAGAATATTAGCTGTGCGACTCTGTTTAAAATTTTTATGCACTACTAAATGGTAATAAGGCTGTTTTTCTGAAGTATGATGGAAAGGTCTGATTGCAAGACCCCTCTGACAGATTCAGTGTCTGTTGCAACGGACATGGTAAAAATAAAGTAATAACATGTGTTCGATTGTATCTCACCAAGACGGTTTAGGGGTTACGGGTTGTGTCACAGCGGTGTGGCTGCTTATATTTGGTGTTGGGGGAATTAGCTCATAGCCAGCCGCAGATCTTAGTTACCTCAACGTTGTCTTAACAGCGATATACTGAGAGCACTGATGTCCTATTAATAATGGAGGGGGGTGGGTGTAAAAATGCATTCTGACTAATTACCCCGTCTTATTCCTTTAGGGTTATGATGATCCAAATAAAGCAATATCAGTAAAATAAACTAAGACACCTTTCAACAATAAAAGCGAATATTTTTTATTATAAATAGCCGCAAGTAAACGTGTCAATATTGATAATCAAAATGACAACACTACCCACCTTCCCAATTCCTGGACAAGACAAGAGGTTTTAAGTACAAATATGCATATTATCTAAATATTTATAGACGAACAGGAAAAGAAGTTTTAAGTGCAGATATGCAGTTTAAACTAAATATTCACAGACGAACAAACATTTTAATTCATCTAAATTGTTTAATGTACTTACAGACGGCATAGATACACAGCCTATCGTCAATTTGTTCGTTGGTGCTGGCAGTTCCTTGGAAAAGAGATGAGGGTTGTCATTCCGTCATGTGTAGTCCTCGCAATCAGAGCCAAATTTTCTAGTCAGGAACAAAACTACACTGGCTTCCACCAGACTGACAGTGACTAAAACGGCTACGAACATTTGCTATAGCTGCACCTTTGTCTGGGTGTACAAATTCACTGCATATGGGAGGTGGAACATCAACAAGGAGATGAACCCCTGTAGAATTCATGTGCGAGACTTCTGCAAGACCGAATACTGTCCTCATCAGGCATTCAACATATTCTGAAGAAAAAAAATCTAAGGTTGCAATTGATTGCAACAAATTTGATGATAAAATACAGGAAATGTTTTAAATGTTTTAAAATGCATGTGTCAGATTACAATTCACGATATGTGGTTAACTCTAATTACATCAAAGACAAAATTGGAATTATTTTGTTATCTTGCTTAAAAATACAGTAAACTGACGGCTGATTTAGGACTTCAAAATAAAAAAGTCCAAAATTTAAAACTTCTTTGTTCGTTTAATTGGAGTTTAATGTCCCTTTTTCAACTAATGTTATGTCACATCAAGACAGGGACAGTGCACACTAATGGTAACGTTATAGTGACATCACGTTGAAATATTACACCTCAGACAAATTACCATTGACATGTTACTTCACTCAGTCACATTATCCTGGCTCTGATCAAACCAGTTCTTCTCCTACTCAAAATATTCTGAGTAGTTAACAGGGAGCAGAAAGATTACCTTATTAGTATGTTTTTATTTTGGATGTCCAAATTAGGCAACATATTCAAATTAGAAAGAGCATTTTCAGTTTGGTGGCACTTAACATATGTACGGTCAACCATGATTTTACGAACAGTATATTCGCCTTTCTTGAACTTGGGAAATACCACTCTATATCTGGCTGTTCTATCCTAAGTCACTGCATGGTCTTTTTTGCAGTTTTCATTAAAATGAAGGCCAGCTAACCATAATCTTTTCAAAGAAAAACAATGTCAGGATTTTTCAGAAGTTTTCAAATTTACAACATCAATGGCATTGTTTTACATTTCTTTTTAAAATAAAAATCAACATATGCATATCTCACAATTTTTTAAACACTGATCTCAAAATATGAGTGCCTACTTAGGTAATAGGCAAGTATTATTAAGTATTAAGTTTTATGGACCCCCCCTAAAATGTAGGTCATGAGGAAGGAATTATTTTTATTTCAACACTTTCAACAGATTTGTCTGGCTCCTCAATCCTGTTCATACTAAAAACAGTTTATTCAAGTAGGTATTCAAAGTAAACCTCTATCAAGCTAGAGAATCTGTTAAAGTTAGAGAATATTTTAAAGTATAATTCTTGACTTAAAGAGGACTTAAAATCATTAAAATGATAACTGTATACATCTGAATCTGCTTTTTCTAACTTAAGTCTTGTTTTATAATTTATTGGTTAAATACCTGCAAAGCATTCCATGATGGGAAAAAACAATAATCTTTGGGGCAAAGTGATTGATCACTGAGTGGTATCCTTATAAAGCAGATGTCTGTTGATCTGAGGATAGTTTTGGAACATCTTTTTTCATTTGTCTGCTCGTCAAAATTCACTGCAGTTTCTCGTAGACTTTGGTTCCTGTAATACAATATACAGTTATGATTACCTTTAGTTTTAAAAGCTTGATTTTAATGTTCAAAAGAACAAGTTTGAACTGCAGTTTTTGACAAAGAAATCTTGACCAAATTTGGATGCTCAATGTGGGGCCCATATGGCTAGACAGACTTCTCTTGAACAAATGTAAATCTCCGATATATTCCCTGATACATGTATTATTCACAAAAAATAAAAATGTTTTTCTGCTAATTCATGAAACTGAGGTCTAAGCTGATCTTAATGACATAATGTAAACGAGCTAGATCCTTTATTAACTCTGACCTAAAAAGACTGAAATTGGCTCAAAAGAATTACAGAAAAGGCTAAACATATATAAGTTAAAAACACAAAATGAGCTATGACAAAAAAATATTCATCATGTACAGACCCTGAAACGTTTTGTTTGTCCACTCCCAGCGTTTCTAAACGCTAATGAAACGCTACCGAAACGCTGGTGAAACGCTGGCGAAACGCTGACGAAACGCTGACGAAACGCTGGTGAAATGCTGGCGAAGCGTTGGTGAAACGCTACCGAAACGCTGGTGAAACGCTGGCGAAACGCTGACGAAACGCTGGTGAAACGCTGGCGGAACGCTGATGAAACGCTGAGTAAACGCTCGCCAAACGGTTAACGATAAACGCAAAACGCTAAACGTTAAACGCTAAACGCTGAAATCCTTTCCAAACGATGACAATAAATTTCCAAATGAAACGCTGAAACGGTAAACGATAAACGCTTAACAATACTAAATATCAAACTCAATTTCTAACGAAACGCGATATTAATTCATACACATATGTACACAAATCAATAGTAATTATATAATTATATGTTGTAATCGTATATGTAAATCATTTAACTGGGTATGTTATACTGGGTGTGTAATCGGACGCATGTGTTACATTTAAACTAATGTGCAATGTAAATGATGTTAGGGAAAGTTACTACGATCGTGGTAATATATGTTGTTAATTATGTCCAAATATCTCATTTTTACATTCAATTTTAGACGGTACATCCTATTCAGATACATAAAATGAGTGAATCTTATATTTCCTTGATAACGATCGAACGACCAGAGGATAACGAACGTTTGTCATAAAATGTCCGGTAGATGTCAATTACCCGATCTATATACATGTACACGTGTCTGATTGATATACATACACTTTGAACCTGGCCAGGTAGAAAAAACGTCTTTTAATGGCCACTTTGGTACACTGAAGACGTTAAACATGTATATATAGCTACCCATTGCTTGCCAGGTAGAAACGTAACCACGTGAATTTACCTGTACAGGTACATGTCGATTCGCGATATTGTGTGTGTTAAGGCCCGTTCACACGGTAAACCTTGATTTACATTACTTGGTGTATAAACCAAAGCATACCGTGTGAACAGGCTTATTACTCTGTAACGTAAACCATCTGGAGTTGCATAAACCTCAATTTGAAATAGAGCATGCTCTATTCCGTAAACCTTGATTTATAAATCTTGGACAATTTGGCCATCCAGAGACCTGTTATGTCACGATACATGATCATGTGACTTTATAGCGGGAAATATACGCATGTACCAACAGTGTGTTGTATAAACTTTGATTTACCGTGTGAACAATTAAGGTTTGTAAACCAAAAGTTGTATAAACCAAGGTTGTACACGTCAAACAGAACCAGTGGACGTGCATGATCACGATTACTGACATAATGTTTAACTAAAGTAGCATAAACACTTCTTATACAAAAGTAATAATCTAAGGAATGTACAGAATGTACGTATATTTGTTCAAATACAATATCCATAACTCATATACGGGTTTTCTCCTATGTTCATGTTCTTTTAACCGATATAAGATATACATATCTATATTGCGTTGTATTTATTTAAAGGAAATGACATTTTAAATACGAATTTTCATATTTGAATTCTGTGTACATGTATTTGCGAATTAATTAGTATAGAGAGAGATGAGGATGGGGCGGGGTTGCATGTATATATTTCTCGTGTGTGCTTTGTAAAGATATTGTCAGTCTTTAGTTAACCTGAACATTTTCCAGTTCATAGACTTCTAAGTAACTTAATGTGTCAATAATAAGGAATAAATAAAAAAACCAGAACACAAAAACAGGGCAACAACTGAGACAAATTCAAAACACCTGGAACGAAATATTGAGAAAATACAGTGCTTGAAATAAGACTAGAAGCACTTTCTTTTCTGCATTAAGCTCCAGTTTAATAAATCTGCTTTAGTTTTGCCCCTACCCCCCTTCCCCCATTACCAGTCACTGTATACTAAAATAAATTGCTGTAAAAATGTAATACTCGTGATTTTGTTTCCCAAAAGACTAGAAGCACTTGTTTTCTGCATTTAAGCCCCAGTTTAATAAATCTTCTTTAGTACTGTTGTGCACTTCCTCACACAAATATCAAACTTGTCCCAAAGTTTCAAGTTCATATCTCCAACGGTGTATGAGGAGTTACAGGGACAGACGGATGGACGGACGGACAGACGGACGGACGGACAGACGAATGCCGGAGACGATCACAATATGCCCGCTTTTCTTCGAAAGCGCTGGAACAATAACACCATACATTTGTTTGTTTTATTAGGATTTTACGTCTCTTCAACTCATGTCTAGCTCATATCGAGATGGTGTCTGCTTGTGATAGTGCGAACTGATGACAACTTTATAGTGTCATCATATTGTCTTATAATGGCCACTATGGTACGCTAAAGACGTTAAACTACTCATTTCTTGCTAAAGTCTTCATTAGTGCATACTGTATCAAGCAGACACTGTCTTGATATGACCTAGACATGAGTAAAGGGGACATTAAACCCCAAGAAAACAAACAAACAAACAAGCTTTTGACTCACAAATATGTAAAGAACTTGACCAGTTATAAAGTGTCTGCATACACATGTAATAAAATTCAAATGTATTAATTGTAAGATTAATTGAAATAGACATAACACATCTGACAATAAAGGATTCTTGTGAAGTAAAAGCTGATTTTGGCCAAAAATTTATAAAAAGAAAATCGTTTAATGAGTTTACTATAAAACACTGACTTAAGGGGGCCAAATCTAGTTTAATTGCCAGAAATCGGCAACAGAGAATTTCATTTTCTTCACAGACAATGTCAGTGGACACATTATCATTAATTTAGGCATGTCTGTGGCATGATATTTCAATGAATCAGCACCATAAAGTCCTCATCAGAGTGCACTATCAATTTGTTTGTTTCTTTGTTTAATTTGGGTTAAACTTCCATTCAACTCAAGTATAAGTCATATCGAGACAGTGCCTGCTTGTAACAGTGCACACTTATTGCAACTTTATAGTGCTGTCTCACTAAAGTAGCATGCCTCTGTGTCAGAGCTAGAGCATTCGCTTCAGTATCCGGTAGGCAGTGTTCTAATTCCAGACAGTCTGAACATCTTTATCTATAACGCATATCGAGACAGTGTCTGTTTGTAACAGTGCACATTTATGGTGACTTTATAGTTGTGTCTCACTGAAACATCACGCCACCTGACACAATGACATGATACTTCACTAAGTCACATTATCCTGACACTGAACCAACCAGTCCTTATTCTACCCAGAAGTGCTGAGTTCTTAGCAGGGAGTTACATTATTGGCTAATTATTATGGCTTAAGATTTGACGCAATCAGGATTTGAACCTCCGTCCGCGGTTCTAACACCAGTTTACAACAATGGAACCAACACCCTACTTCTGAGCCACCGTGCTAGTTTAATATAATACAATTCCCTATCCAGATTGCTGACAATAGCGTTTAACAAAAAAGGAGAAGATTTCTACCTTTTTTGTTTATGTTTGATGTGATTCGTGAAAATGTGACTTGGAACTGTTGTGTCAGCAAGGCAACATAATAAACAGGAAATATGAATTGGTTTGCTTGGGCTTAACTGAGTTAAAGACGTTGACAAAACCATGACAACGCCGAATTAGTCATTGTGTAATGTTCGTGTGGGCGTTTCCTACTTATGTATTTAGAGCTATCAATATAAATTGAACTTGCCTTCTTAATGCAACTTCGGACTCAGTAGTCAGCTGTAGCTAGGATTCAGACTGTAGTCAGTACCCGGGGTCGCACCTGGCTATGATAATCTGTTGTTAATGTACTGGACTGTATGACGCTTGTATATATATTCAAAATTTAAGATACATGTAGTCATGCAGTCGAATACCTTTAGTTTGAAACGCCGTGTCGTACATTGTAGCCTGTGTGTGAACATACGTCGAACTTGCAAGTACTCATTTTGCTGCATTCAACAAGAAGGAAATAGGGTATACTGTCTAGTTGCCTAAATATTCCTCGGTAATGGTAACAATATGATATCCGGATCGTCGCAATATTTAAAAGTCTTCAACAAGCTTTTATTTATACACGACAGGAAACGAGCTGTTAATGAATTTTGGTTACTTCGATGTTCATCAAAAGTAAATACAAAATGAGGTACCGCCAATGAATATATTTATGTACGAGATTTTATAGAGTAAAATATATGAAAAATGTAATAATATATGCAGAGGTGATAACAATATATTAAGTTTTCCAGTAGGCATATATTGTGATTAGTGATTTAGTGAAGTTTCAATATTTCGATGTTTTTTCAAATACAAATAAAACATGAACTGCCGCCTCGATTTTCTTGAAATGTAAATAATTATGTACGGAAATGTATAAAGAAGACAAAATATAAAAAATAACAAATTCTGTTCAGATGATAAACGCAAATATACTTTTTTAGTTCGCACATGTATAACACCGACATAACGATTCGTGTCATTATTTATAAGTAAAGGTTCATTGTTTAGATGTTTCTTCAAATATAATAATCTACTTCCGCCTCGATGTTCTTATATTACATGTATTGGTGGAAAAAAAATAATCAAGAAGAACATACATGTACATGTATGTAAAATATGGGAGGAATGCGTTAAATTTATGTTTTTTTTTATCACAATAGAGTACTGCAGTGCTGTTTCAAATCTTGTCAGATACAGAGACGAAATTATTACTTGTATTACACTTTGAATCTTAACGTCTAAGACGTTGATATTTAGGATGCATTTGATTATTCATGCAATGCATTTTCTAGAGGTTTTTATATAGTAAATTGTTTAATAATTAACAGCCGAATACTAGTGCCCGGACAACAGAGACACAAACAAAAACATACCTGTACATGTAAATTACAAATTTAATTGTTAAGACGGAACAAAACTTGACACTGACTAACGAAAACATCGATTATTTATAAAATAAGCTTACTCAAGTGCATTGTATGTTTTGAAAATAAACAATTACTCAATAAAATGAATTAATTAATTTGTTTGTTTTGTGTAGAATCCCTACAGAATAAAATACCGATGCTAGAAATATCGAGGAGGGTTGGCAAGCTGATGCCGAGACGAAACGCTAAACGCTAGACGTAAAACGGTAAACGCTTAACGCTCTTCGATCCAACCACAAACGATAAACGCTAAAGTATGTACTCTAAACGCTGAACGCTGAGTTTTAATCAGAAACGCTAAACGCTGATACATGCAAAACGCTGACTAAACGCTGGTGAAACGCTGACTAAACGCTGGCGAAACGCTGACTAAACGATGGTGAAACGCTGTCGAAACGCTGGGAGTGGACAAACTAAACGTTTCAGGGTCTGTAAATTGTAAGATTATATATTTTGACACATTTTCAATTACCTGATTTCAGCCATTTCTTGCATCTTTCCCTTCCTTCAAGGGGTCCATGTTCACAACTGGTAAACAATGCACTGTGACATGTATGTATGTTACTAATGTGGTTTGCAAGGGATTCCCATTTAGCTAGTTTCATTTCACTTTCTATGCCTTCTGATGTTGCAGCATTCAAATACAGGTGAGTAACAATACTTTTTATCCAAGGCTAGATATCCCCACAATCTTTTTCTTTGGATATCCCAAAAAGCTTCTTTTTTATACCTTGAATAGTTATATAAAAATACAAATAGGGCTGAAAATATTTGCAATTTAATTAGCCATCATTTTTAATATTTGATTTACAAGAATTAAACATTATGAGTGATTGATTTTAATACGCCCATCGAAGAAAGGACATATGTCATCAGGTTTGATTGGTAGGTGGTCACAAAGTTTCCGCTCAATATCTTGAGTAATTATTAACCGATTAACTTCAAACTTTAAGAGATAATTAATTACTATAAAAGCTTGAACGAGTCCAATTTCCGTTGTTATCCAACCCTTTATTAATGGAGTTGTGGCCCCTTGGTTCTGGTAAAACATGGTTTTCACTTAATATCTCAATTAACTAGAACACTGCATGTCGAACAGAGCCCCGCCAAGATGGCCAAGAGTAAGGAGGGCATACTAAATTTAATCAAAAGTTTGGATTTTGTTTTGAAAATAATCTTTAGACATTTAAAAGGCACATCTACATACCTTAAAGAATGTTTGGCTACAATTCAGAGTTAATATGACCATTGATTAGAAAGAAATACTGATTACAAGAACCTTACTAAATTCGTCAAAATTGAGGGTTTTTTTAAGAAAAAAAATACTTTAGACGTTCAAAAGGCACATCTATATACACACCCTTAAGAATGCTAAGCTACAATTTAAGGTATATTTGTCTAATTGTTAGAGAGAAATGCTGATTACGAGAACTGTTGTGTTATACCCCCCTCCCCACCTAACTAAATCTCGTAAAAATTGAAGTTTTTTTGTTTATAACTTTAGACATTCAAAAGGCCCATATATATACCCTAAAGACTGTTTTGCTTCAATTTCAGGTACATTTGTTAAATGGTTAGAGAGAAATACTGATTACGAGAACTGTTGTGTAATAACCCCCCCCCCCCCCCCCCCCCCCCCCCCCACCCTTACAAAATCTCGTAAACAAATTTAGTTTCATTTTTTTTAGACATTCAAAAGGCACATCTACATACCCTAAAGAATGTTTTTAAACAATTTCAGGTAAATTTGTCCAATGGTTAATGAGAAATGCTGATTACAAGAAATGGTCACAGACGGACAGAGTGATTTCTATAGGGCTTCCGCATTTCATGCGGGGCCCTAATAGTAATAATTATTATTATTTACAGGCATATTATGTAGCATATACAGTCCCTTTATCATATTTACCTTTGGCTACATGCCAGACATCAAAGCAGTGTGTTGTCTCTGTCAGATTTTCACGTACCAACTTAACAATTTGGACATGACGGTCTGTAACTAAAGTCTTTATTGGAACTCCTTTTTCTTTGAAATATGCCACATTATAATTAGACATTCTTTCTCCATATGGCAGCTACTCATAACTTCATTGCTCTAAAAAATCAAGAATATAGCAAAAATAATGGAATAGTTAATAGGCTGAATAATAGCTCGAGTCTCGGGTGCTCCGACTGCTCTCCCATCTATATTAAAGACCCCTCATGATCTCACCACATATTTATCATTAACACATTTTCTTCTGTGTTGTTGCTTAGCATGTTAAGGTTAATGCAAAACATGTTTTTAAAAAGTTTAATTTTGTATTAATATTTTTTAAATATTATTGTAAAGAGCAAATCAAGCTACAAATATACAGCTGAAGCCATAGGATTATTTTTTAAATAAAAAGATATTATAGATCAAAGGTTGTCTTTCAATTTATTGTTAACATGTCACTTATAGAACTTTATAAAATAGCATGCCTCTCTCAGTCTCAACTAAGGAACAACTAAACAAGATGCAGTAAGAGAAATAAATAATATACTGTATATATATATTCACATAAGAAGTTATCAATTATTGTTGTGCAAGCACCCTAAAAATCTTAGAATTGAAAATCTTGTCATACTAGTATACCTGAACTAACTGGATATCAACGACATGACCTTCTTCCAAATCCAACATACTGTAACTACCATACTTGGCACTATGTCCAGGTGTGTCAGCTCTTCCATCTCCACCAAGTACCACATATTTATTATTTCCATTCACATCCTGAATATAGTCATCTTGGTAATTTTGCCAAACATGGCCAATGGCTGGATACAAATAGAAATTTTGGTGATTTATGAAAGTACTCATACTGATACTTTCTATGTTGCAGAATTGTGCATTCTGAGGGCTTTGCTTGGAATAGATCCTGAGAATAAAATTGATGCTGAAATCATGAGGTTTCCAGCTGGTTTACCTCCAACAAAAGGTTGACTACACCAGTACCTAACATTCTCACAAATATTGCATTCTTGCTCTACTTTGACAAGTGATCCACTTACATACTGAATTTTCCCCGTTGTTCTTGCACTGCATTTTGGACACTGATTGAAAAGCTCTTATAAATTATTTTCAAAAACAATATATTTAGTTTGGTTTTCAGGTGTTTTTTCTCTGAAAAATAAAAAGACAGGATTAATTAAGAAAATAAGTACAAAGCTCATAGTGCACAAGTATATATATATATATGTTTAGTTTATTACCAGAAAGTTAGTGTTTTCCTGTTCCATTTTGCTTTATTTTACCTAATTTGAGCCAGAAGTGTTCATGTGCTGTAGTCGCCATAACCCGTATCAACGCATATCTTCAACTTCCTTCTCCAAAACTACTGGACTATTTTTTAACCAAACTTGGTAGGAAGCATCCTTATGAAGAGGATTCAGATTTGTTCAAATGATGGTGCTTGGCAAATTTTCAAAAATCTAATAAACTTATAGGAATAGAGCCTGATATTACATAGGATCTAGATTACTAATGCACAATTTAATTTAAATTTAACACAGAACATTTTCAAATGAATGGATATGGGTACAAGGGGCACAGCTTTGGTAATATTGCCAAGTTGGGTTAGAGCTTCAGGTGAGCATATCAAGGCCCATTGGGTCTCATGTTATTTTTATTATTTATTGAATTGGTGATTTTTTGCAAATGGTTTGTTTATTATTTACTATTACATGTATTCATTTAATATAAAACATTATAGTTATTTTAAAAGTATTATTAGTTGTGTTACCTCTCGTCTTCTTTTTCAATATCTTCATCTGAATACATTTCTTCGTCGGATGGTTTGTAGGTTTCATCTTCTGGGTCCTCTGCTTTTGGGAAAGAAACTGGATCATCAAAGCTACTGTCATGATTTCTGTTTCTTGCTGGACACAGATAATCTGACCTTACCTGTTGATATGCATCAACCATTCTCTGCTCTGTTTGGCAACCTAAAGAAGATATGCGTAAACTATTAAGACTGAATTCACTTGTCTGCAAACTTTCCATGAAAATTTCAAATTTTAAATATGCAAAGTTTTGCATGCAAGCTGGATTTCTGTAACATGTTGTACTTATATTGATTCTTCGAATAGTAGAGCGTGCTGTCCAGTGACAGCTCTTGTTTTCTCTTGTGGCTCGATCATGCAAGATTGTTATAATGTTCTACACTTGCAAACGGTGACAGACAGGCAAACAGAAGGCAGACAGACATATTTTACAGTTGAACCAACTCATGCAAAAAACGTATAATTCTGCACTTGTAAACTATAGATTCAGACCGGACCGGGCCCCTCTGATATGGCGCTAAATTTTGCAACATTGTAAAGTTCGTATACAAAACACGCCCTTTGCGAACAGTTTAGACCAAAGTCTTACTGTGGAATCTAATCTTTGTCTGGTTCTGTCACTAACTGTTATATTTTACTTCAGACATTAGGAATGAAAAGGTTCGTTATATGTATTTAGCAGGAGAGGGTTAACAACCCATCACGCCAGAGAAAACAAGCACAATAAAATATATCCGGTGGATTTTAAATATGCCCTTTTTGTAACAGTGCTCCAACAAACTAACCGACATATTTAATGTTTATAAATGCATTCGTGTCCTCTTACTTTTTGCCGATCGGTATTTCATTAAGAACAGTGAATTATAACCGCGCCTGATGCTGATCAGTTCCGACACTTTCATGTAAAGGAAGATGAAGATACTCATTTTGAAGGAAGAGAATCGCTTTTTTTAGAAACGTCATAGATTGTGACCCAGTACTTCCGCTGTCGGATTAAAATTTTGCGCGTGTCTGTTTGTTCAACACAACTTGGAGATTTGTAACATTATATATATTCTGTACTTTCTTCAAATTACTTGCAACTAATTTTGTAAAGAAGAAATCGAAACGTGTAGTTACAGTTTGGGAAATCATTAGGTAGGTTTACTGCTATTGCGAATTAAACCAAGCCACCATTTTTATTTTATTTTAAACAATGCGTAGTACAGTATAGAATTAAACCAATCTGTAAATGGACATCGATTTACATACGAAATGCACTGGGCATAAAGCAAATACGGTTTTCAAATCTCAATAAAATTTTATTTTTTAAAAAATATAAAGAAATGTATTCGATTATCAATATTTGAAATCGACTGCCAGGAACCCGCAGAATACCGTGAAATTCGCCCGTACTACTAACTTTTAAAACCCGCAGCCCGCACGGATACCACAATGTTTCGAATATGAGTTTTTGACCCGACAAACAAAATACTCTTGCCTGTTCTAGGCAAAACTTTACGTCGAAAATTCCAAAGTACAGTCAAATTTCGGTAGTTCGAACTTGCTAAATTCGTAGCATATGCTTAGCTCGTAGGTAAATGATGGTCCATTCAGATCTAGAAAAAAGTTAGAAATATCTAAGAAAGCATGTTTTCAAAGACCTATATTTTCGAGTCATACATATACTAAATTGTGACCCAAATGCATCTTTCTCTGAAAGTGCCATCTTCGATAGTTCGAATATTCGGTTAATTTGAATACATTTTGTTGGTCCCCTGCACTACGAAGATTGGCTGTATTTTCACGAGTCTCATGTAAAAAACAAGATGTGTTTGTGAAACACTGATGCCTCCCAATGGCAACATCTAGGTCAAAGGTCAAGGTCGCCAGGTCATAAATGTTAGTACTGACAGAAAGGTCATGTCACAAGGAATACACATGTGAAATATGGTAGCCGTACCTGTTATGGTTCAAAAATAGTGGTCAAGGTTAAAGTTTTTTTCCAGAATGGCAACATCTAGGTCAAAGATCAAGGTCGCAAGGTGAAAAATGTTGGTACTGACAGAAAGGTCATGTCACAAGATATACACATGAAATATGGTAGCCGTACCTGTTATGGTTCAAAAATAGTGGTCAAGGTTAAAGGTTTTTTTCGAGAATGGCAACATCTAGGTCAAAGGTCAAGGTCGCAAGGTGAAAATGTTGGTAGTGACAGAAAGGTCATGTCACAAGGTATACACATGTGAAATATGGTAGCCGTACCTGTTATAGTTCAAAAGAAGTCGTCAAGGTTAAAGTTTTTATCGAGAATGGCAACATCTAGGTCAAAGGTCAAGGTCGCAAGGTGAAACATTTTGGTACTGACAGAAAGGTCATGTCACAAGGTATACACATGTGAAATATGGTAGCCTTACCTGTTATGGTTCAAAAGTAGTGGGGAAGGTTAAAAAAAAAATGAGAATGGCAACATCTAGGTCAAAGGTCAAGGTCGCAAGGTCAAAAATGTTGATACTGACAGAAAGGTCATGTCACAAGGTATACACATGTGAAATATGGTAGCCGTACCTGTTATAGTTCAAACGTAGTCGTCAAGGTTAAAGTTTTTATCTAGAATGGCAACATCTAGGTCAAATGTCAAGGTTAAAAATGTTGGTACTGACAAAAAGATCATGTCACAAGGTATACACATGTGAAATATGGTAGCCTTACCTGTTATGGTTCAAAAGTAGTGGGGAAGGTTAAAAACAAATGAGAATGGCAACATCTAGGTCAAAGGTCAAGGTCGCAAGGTCAAAAATGTTGGTACTGACAGAAAGGTCATGTCACAAGCAATACACATGTGAAATATGGTAGCCGTATCTGTTATGGTTCAAAAGTAATGGCCAAGGTTAAAGTTTTTTTCGAGAATGGCAACATCTAGGTCAAAGGTCAAGGTCAAAAATGTTGGTACTGACAGAAAGGTCATGTCACAAGGAATACACATGTGAAATATGGTAGCCGTACCTGTTATGGTTCAAAAGTAATGGCCAAGGTTAAAGGTTTTTTCGAGAATGGCAACATCTAGGTCAAAGGTCAAACATTTTGGTACTGACAGAAAGGTAATGTCACAAGGAATACACATGTGAAATATGGTAGCCGTACCTGTTATGGTTCAAAAGTAGTGGTCAAGGTTAAAGTTTTTTGTGTGCAGACAGGCCAAAAACTACATCTAGGTCAAAGGTCAAGGTCGCGAGGTCAAACATTTTGGTACTGACAGAAAGGTCATGTCACAAGGAATACACATGTGAAATATGGTAGCCGTACCTGTTATGGTTCAAAAGTAGTGGTCAAGGTTAAAGGTTTTGTTGTGCAGACTGACAGACAGACGTGCAGACAGGCCAAAAACTATATGCCCCCCGAATCGGAGATTCCGGGGAGGGGGGGGCATAAAAAGTAAGCACTTAGCCCCTACTTTGTAGTTCGGACGATTCATATGGGGTTTTGGTATATCTACACCGGCGAAAGTTTTTTGATATTTGTCCAGTCAAAAACTTCAATTTTCGTGGGAATCATTTTGCCAGAGAAGTCGACTTTTCTGCTTTTCCAGTTATGTCTAAAATGTTGCCGGCGGGAATAGGATCTCGTACCTGGAACACAGACAGGCACACCTTATCTGCACAGACTGTTATCAGCAACAGCAACTTTTATTTGCAGAACTTAAGAAGGAAAAGTAGCAACTTTAAGAAAAGCGGACTATAGAATAATTCTTCTTCAAACTGGATGAGATTTCTCATGCGCGAAACGAAACGGTGAATATGTGCCTGTTTTCGCGCTTAAAGGTAGATACATTATGAATGTGTTTGGTTAAGAATCAACAATGCAATTTTTCAATTCGTTCCTAGTTATTTTCATGTATCAAAACCATATGACAAAACTTGCCATCCAAATATTCTCAGTATAAAAGTTGTATGCTACTTGTGTTCAGTAGAGTTTGTTAAAAATCTCCAAGACCTACATAATCCTATAAAGCTTTTCTATAAAAACAACCAACACATAAAAATGTATGGAATAATGTAATGCGTTTGAATTCTGGTTTATATTTTTTCTTGTGGTTTACTCGTTTACCATGAGAACAACACTTAAAAACACAGGCAACACGGAATTGTTATCTTTTGACAAAAACACCCATATCTACCTTCAATGTGATTTAAATTAACTCAGTGTAAAATCGAATCATTGTAAGATTATCTACTTAACAAATCTTAACAAATGAGTTATCAACACACTATATGGTTCTGCAAAAATGGATTATGTTTTCAATAAAGTCAATGTATCAGCGAAACGGCGACTTCTATACAGTGAAACGGGATTTCTAAAGATACAGCGGAACGAACGGATTCTATACGGCGAGTCAAATAGATACAAAATCACATGGAAATGCAATACAATAACATTCTTATACCGATCTACTTGCGTCGATAGACTTACACAAAGTATACGACAGGGTAAATCGCCCAATTTAATTATTCTTCTTACATGAGCGACGTAAAATAGCATTTTCCACCACTATAGACCGAAAATGGACTGCATACCTTAATAGTCATCGATAAATTTAGGAAGTATATGTCACGATATCTAGCTAGCATGGTATCAAGGTTATTGAACTTATATAATGTGTGATGAAATATTTATGATTTTTCTTTCCTTTTACAGGTGATATTGGCATAAAAACTACCCAGAACTGAATGCGTTATGTATGGAATTGTGTGAATAAAGTGTGTGTCCAGTATAATCTCAAGATGGTAATTTCCAAGTTGGACAAGATGACTTTGAACATATTCAATAAAATCAGACGTTTAGTGAATAAGAAACTAAAATGCACGGTCATGGTTCAAACTTTATAGAGAATGGCAAACGATTCGTGTATCCCCGTCACTTCGACAAAGATCTACTTCATTCAGGCAATTCAGAAGGGGACTCAACCTGTTGAAAATTTTGTACTGAGCACCTTCAGAAAAATTAATATAGATCGAATTCCATAAGTGATATTCCGTATACAGACCATGCGTTATTAACTCACCTGAGTACGAAGTGCTCATGGTGAGTTATTGTGATCAGTCAATGTCCGTCGTCCGTTGTGCGTCGTCAACAATTTATTTAAATGACTACTCCTCCTAAACCACGTGGCCAAATTCATTTTAAATTTGTAGTAATGTTCTTTCCATCACCCTTTACCAAAATTGCTAAAATGGTTTCGCTCCGTTGAACAAGATGGTCGTCAGAGCTAAAAAAAGAATTGTATCAAAACACTATCTCCTCCTTAGCCAGTGACCCGATTTCAAAATAATTTCAAAAGAGTGTTCCTCATATCACCCTCTACCAAAATTGCTAGAACGGTTCTGCTCGACCGAAAAAGATGGTCTCCAGAGCTAAAATGAATGAATGAATGAATGGTGTTTTAAGGCCCGTCGACAACTAAGGTCATTTTGGGCGCTTAATAATTTACTTAATGTAAATGGTGAAATAATCAAACATGATGTATGCGATACCTAAAATATATATAAAACAAGGGCACCGCAAAGCGGATGCATCCCCTCGGCTTTCCATTTTCACATTGAGTTCTCTTGTGATCTAAATATTTAAGTCCAATTTTTGACTTCGATCTTTGACCTATGACCTTGAATCAATAGGCTTCAAAATATTGTCACAAACTAACTGTATGCCAAGTTTGGATAAGATCTGTCAAGGAATGGTCAGTGTAGAGTGGTGACAAGGTTGCCACAGCTGAGATATATTGTAAGTTCAATCAAGTTCAATTGTGGGCATGACCTTTGACCTATGACCTTGAAAACCAATAGGCATCAAGACATATCATAAACTAACTGTATACTAAGTTTTATTAAGATCGGTCAATGAATGGTCAGTGTAGAGTTGTGACAAGGCTGCCACAGCTGAAAATATTGTAAGTCCAATTTTGAGTTTGACCTTTGACCTATGACCTTGAAAATCAATAGGCTTCAAGATATTATCATAAAGTAACTGTATACCATGTTTGGTTAAAATCTGTCAAGTAATGGTCAGTGTAGAGTGGTGACAAGGTTGCCACAGCTGAAAATAGTGTAAGTGCAATTTTGGGCTTGACCTTTGACCTATGACCTTGAAAATCAATAGGCTTCAAATATTATCATAAACTAACTGTATAATAAGTTTTATAAAGATCGGTCAAGGAATGGTCAGTGTATAGTGGTGACAAGGCTGTCACAGCTGAAAATATTGTAAGTCCAATTTTGAGCTTGACCTTTAACCTATGACCTTGAAAATCAATAGGCTTCAAGATATTATCATAAAGTAACTTTATACCAAGTTTTGTTAAAATCCGTCAAGTAATGGTCAGTGTAGAGTGGTGACAAGGTTGCCACAGCTGAAAATATTGCAAGTCCAATTTTGGGCTTGACCTTTGACCTATGACCTTGAAAATCAATAGGCTTCAAGATATTATCATAAAGTAACTTTATACCAAGTTTTGTTAAAATCCGTCTAGTAATGGTCAGTGTAGAGTGGTGACAAGGTTGCCACAGCTGAACATATTGCAAGTCCAATTTTGGGCTTGACTTTTGACCTATGACCTTGAAAATCAATAGGCTTCAAGATGTTACCATATACTTACTTTATACCAAGTTTGGTTAAGATCTGTCAAGAAATGGTTAGCGTAGAGTGATGACAAGGTTTGTTACGGACGGAAGGACGGACGGACGGACGCACATACATACGGACGGTCCCGTTACTATATCCCTTTCTCGCTTACTTCGTAACCGAGGGGATAATAACATGTAAGCCAATGTAAAATAAGATATAGGCTAAAAAGCCCAACATTACTATGTAATACTTAACATAAAGATAAATAATATCTGAGGAAATGTGGAACAGGATCAGTAAGAGTAATGAATGTGCAAAAGCACGATTTAAGAAATAATCATATTTTATTAAAAATATTAATTTTCCTAAGGAAATCAAATAAAAGTTCCGCTTTGACAGACTCAAAGAGCTGACGCATACTTTGAGCCTTGAAAAATCCATCACGTATTGGAGCGAAATCAGCACATTCCAGAAGAATGTGCTGTACTGAAAGTTGTGTAAAACATGGAATACATTGAGGTGCTTCCTCACCTTTCAGTAAGTATGCATGAGTTAACCATGTGTGCCCAATGCGTCAACGAGCAAGGACAATTTCTTCTCGGCGACAGGATCTAAAAGCTGGTAGCCACTCACCAAGTACTGACTTGATCGAGTGCAGTTTATTATTTACTTGCTCATTCCAATCACTTTGCCACTCATCGTAAAGTAAAACATGTATTAAAGGTTTAAAATCGGAATAAGGTATTTTAAGAGGTAAAATATATTGTGAAAGAGCAGACTTGGCTGCCAAGTCGGCATGTTCGTTACCGTGAATGCCCATATGACTGGGGATCCAGCAAAATACTACATGTGCTATTGCACAAATACGCGATAGCTTAGAAAGGAGGTTAACAATAATAGGGTTCTCTATTTTGTCATTCTGAAGTGCCTGCATAGCAGACAATGAGTCAGTAAAGATAATATATCGCCAATAACCGTCGGATTCAATATGGTCCAAAGCCAAATGATTTGCCTTTAACTCGGCAGAAAATATAGAAGCATTATTTGGCAACCGAAATGTTATCACATCGCCATCATGAACTGCAGCGGCAGCAGCATTTTTTCCATCCTTAGAACCATCTGTATAAATACGCTCAAAGTTATAATATGTATTTTTAATTTCAATATACTTGGATTTAAAAACAATAGGATCTGTGCAGGCCTTTTTATCGGTCGCAAGATCATAAATGAAGGATGGACTATTTAGAGTCCATGGTGGAGAATCTGAAATATCCTGCATCGCGGTGTCCTCAAGATCAACATCAAGCTTAGCGACTTCAGGACCGTAACGGATACCAAAAGGCGGTATTACCCGTTCCTTCTTTAAAAATAATTCCTTGAATAAAGGTCTAAAAACAACTCTATGAGTGGGATTTGAAGGGTTAGACTTAAGTTTTAAATAAAACTGCATAGCTAGCTTTCGTCGGCGTAAATATAAGGGTGGTTCATTGGCTTCCACATAGAGACTTTTGACGGGCGAAGTTCGAAAAGCGCCCAGAGTAGCTCAGTTTGAATTACCCAGGTACCCAGAGTATGTGAACAGTGCGGGTGATTTGACATATATGATGTTGAAACCGGCGTAAAACACCCAACAATACAAACAAAACGACCTTTGAGATCATGAGTAGCAATGGCTCATCTTTCCATACTGTCTTCAATCCTAACGCATAGCTGGGTTGATTCTCCCAGGTCCCATGAGTGTGTGAACTGTGAGAGTGATTGGACATAAATGCTGTTGAAAACGGCATAAAACTCCGTACAGTGCACTCAAAACGACCGTTGAAAACATGACGAGCAATGGCTCATTATACCACACTGTTTTCAGTCTTATCGCGTAGATTGGTTGATTCACCCAGGAAGCATGTGTATGTGAGCAGTGAGGGGTATTTAACATAAATGCTGTTGAAAACGGCCTAAAACAACCAACAACGCAATCAAAACGACCTTTGAAAACATGATAACCAATGGCTCCTCTTACCACACTGTTTTCAGTCCTATTGCCTAGCTATGTAGAATCACCCAAAAAACACGAGTATGTGCACCGTGATGGCGATTGGGCGTACATGCTGTTGAAAACAGCCTGAAACCCCAACAATGCAAGCAAAACGACCTTTGAAAACATGATGAGCAATGGCTGTTTTTATCACAATGTTTTCGTTAGTTCATTTATAGGGAGTGTATGCATATGTGGGAACGGGGTTATGAGAAAATCGTTCACTGTACCGCCGGAAGGGATTTGGCCTGCAGAGGTACGAAGACCCGTGAACAGATACTAACCCTTTCCCACATGCAGCTATTTTATGCCTCTTTCCACACTTATTTAGTCATGCAACAACTCGCTTCCAAGATCAAAACCCATACACAATGCAAACAAAACGACATTTTAAAGCATGGCGGGCAATTGCTTCTCTTGCCACAATGTGTTCAGGTCTATTGCATAGCTGGGTTGATTCACCCAGAGATCACGAGTGTGTGAACTGACGGGGTGGTATGACTGGAATGATGTGGAAAACGGCCTAAAACACCCAACAATACAAACAAAACGACCTCTGAAAGCAGGGCGGGCAATTGCTCCCTTTGTCACAGTGTGTTCAGTACTATTGAGTAGCTGGATTGAATTACCCAGGACGCATGAGTATGTGAACAGTGCGGGTGATTTGACATATATGATGTTGAAACCGGCGTAAAACACCCAACAATACAAACAAAACGACCTTTGAAATCATGATTAGCAATGGCTCATTATACCACACTGTTTTCAGTCTTATCGCGTAGATTGGTTGAGTCACCCAGGAAGCATGTGTGTGTGAGCAGTGAGGGGTATTTAACATAAATGCTGTTGAAAACGGCCTAAAACAACCAACAACGCAATCAAAACGACCTTTGAAAACATGATAACCAATGGCTCCTCTTACCACACTGTTTTCAGTCCTATTGCCTAGCTGTGTAGAATCACCCAAAAAACACGAGTATGTGCACCGTGATGGCGATTGGGCGTACATGCTGTTGAAAACGGCCTGAAACCCCAACAATGCAAGCAAAACGACCTTTGAAAACATGATGAGCAATGGCTGTTTTTATCACAATGTTTTCGTTAGTTCATTTATAGGGAGTGTATGCATATGTGGGAACGGGGTTATGGGAAAATCGTTCACTGTACCGCCGGAAGGGATTTGGCCTGCAGAGGTGCGAAGACCCGTGAACAGATACTAACCCTTTCCCACATGCAGCTATTTTATGCCTCTTTCCACACTTATTTAGTCATGCAACAACTCGCTTCCAAGATCAAAACCCATACACAATGCAAACAAAACGACATTTTAAAGCATGACGGGAAATTGTTTCTCTTGCCACAATGTGTTCAGGTCTATTGCATAGCTGGGTTGATTCACCCAGGGATCACGAGTGTGTGAACTGACGGGGTGGTATGACTGGAATGATGTGGAAAACGGCCTAAAACACCCAACAATACAAACAAAACGACCTCTGAAAGCAGGGCGGGCAATTGCTCCCTTTGTCACAGTGTGTTCAGTACTATTGAGTAGCTGGATTGAATTACCCAGGACGCATGAGTATGTGAACAGTGGGGGTGATTTGACATATATGATGTTGAAACCGGCGTAAAACACCCAACAATACAAACAAAACGACCTTTGAAATCATGATTAGCAATGGCTCATCTTTCCATACTGTCTTCAGTCCTAACGCATAGCTGGGTTGATTCTCCCAGGTCCCATGAGTGTGTGAACTGTGAGAGTGATTGGACATAAATGCTGTTGAAAACGGCCTAAAACTCCGTACAGTGCACTCAAAACGACCGTTGAAAACATGACGAGCGATGGCTCATTATACCACACTGTTTTCAGTCTTATCGCGTAGATTGGTTGATTCACCCAGGAAGCATGTGTGTGTGAGCAGTGAGGGGTATTGAACATAAATGCTGTTGAAAACGGCCTAAAACAACCAACAACGCAATCAAAACGACCTTTGACAACATGATAACCAATGGCTCCTCTTACCACACTGTTTTCAGTCCTATTGCCTAGCTGTGTAGAATCACCCAAAAAACACGAGTATGTGCACCGTGATGGCGATTGGGCGTACATGCTGTTGAAAACGGCCTGAAACCCCAACAATGCAAGCAAAACGACCTTTGAAAACATGATGAGCAATGGCTGTTTTTATCACAATGTTTTCGTTAGTTCATTTATAGGGAGTGTATGCATATGTGGGAACGGGGTTATGGGAAAATCGTTCACTGTACCGCCGGAAGGGATTTGGCCTGCAGAGGTGCGAAGACCCGTGAACAGATACTAACCCTTTCCCACATGCAGCTATTTTATGCCTCTTTCCACACTTATTTAGTCATGCAACAACTCGCTTCCAAGATCAAAACCCATACAATGCAAACAAATCGACATTTTAAAGCATGGCGGGCAATTGCTTCTCTTGCCACAATGTGTTCAGGTCTATTGCATAGCTGGGTTGATTCACCCAGGGATCACGAGTGTGTGAACTGACGGGGTGGTATGACTGGAATGATGTGGAAAACGGCCTAAAACACCCAACAATACAAACAAAACGACCTCTGAAAGCAGGGCGGGCAATTGCTCCCTTTGTCACAGTGTGTTCAGTACTATTGAGTAGCTGGATTGAATTACCCAGGACGCATGAGTATGTGAACAGTGCGGGTGATTTGACATATATGATGTTGAAACCGGCGTAAAACACCCAACAATACAAACAAAACGACCTTCGAAATCATGATTAGCAATGGCTCATCTTTCCCTACTGTCTTCAGTCCTAACGCGTAGCTGGGTTGATTCTCCCAGGTCCCATGAGTTTGTGAACTGTGAGAGAGATTGGACATAAATGCTGTTGAAAACGGCCTAAAACTCCGTACAGTGCACTCAAAACGACCGTTGAAAACATGACGAGCAATGGCTCATTGTACCACACCGTTTTCCGTCTTATCGCGTAGATTGGTTGATTCACCCAGGAAGCATGTGTGTGTGAGCAGTGAGGGGTATTTAACATAAATGTTGTTGAAAACGGCCTAAAACAACCAACAACGCAATCAAAACGACCTTTGAACACATGATAACCAAAGGCTCCTCTTACCACACTGTTTTCAGTCCTATTGCCTAGCTGTGTAGAATCACCCCAAAAAACACGAGTATGTGCACTGTGATGGCAATTGGGCGTACATGCTGTTGAAAACGGCCTAAAACCCCAACAATGCAAGCAAAACGACCTTTGAAAACATGATGAGCAATGTCTGTTTGTATCACAATGTTTTCGATAGTTCATTTATAGGGAGTGTATGCATATGTGGGAACGGGGTTATGGGAAAATCGTTCACTTTACCACCGGAAGGGATTTGGCCTGCAGAGGTGCGAAGACCCGTGAACAGATACTAACCCTTTCCCACATGCAGCTATTTTATGCCTCTTTCCACACTTATTTAGTCATGCAACAACTCGCTTCCAAGATCGAAACCCATACAATGCAAACAAAACGACATTTTAAAGCATGGCGGGCAATTGCTTCTCTTGCCACAATGTGTTCAGGTCTATTGCATAGCTGGGTTGATTCACCCAGGGATCACGAGTGTGTGAACTGACGGGGTGGTATGACTGGAATGATGTGGAAAACGGCCTAAAACACCCAACAATACAAACAAAACGACCTCTGAAAGCAGGGCGGGCAATTGCTCCCTTTGTCACAGTGTGTTCAGTACTATTGAGTAGCTGGATTGAATTACCCAGGACGCATGAGTATGTGAACAGTGCGGGTGATTTGACATATATGATGTTGAAACCGGCGTAAAACACCCAACAATACAAACAAAACGACCTTCGAAATCATGATTAGCAATGGCTCATCTTTCTCTACTGTCTTCAGTCCTAACGCATAGCTGGGTTGATTCTCCCAGGTCCCATGAGTTTGTGAACTGTGAGAGTGATTGGACATAAATGCTGTTGAAAACGGCCTAAAACTCCGTACAGTGCACTCAAAACGACCGTTGAAAACATGACGAGCAATGGCTCATTGTACCACACCGTTTTCCGTCTTATCGCGTAGATTGGTTGATTCACCCAAGAAGCATGTGTGTGTGAGCAGTGAGGGGTATTTAACATAAATGCTGTTGAAAACGGCCTAAAACAACCAACAACGCAATCAAAACGACCTTTGAAAACATGATAACCAAAGGCTCCTCTTACCACACTGTTTTCAGTCCTATTGCCTAGCTGTGTAGAATCACCCCAAAAAAACACGAGTATTTGCACTGTGATGGCAATTGGGCGTACATGCTGTTGAAAACGGCCTAAAACCCCAACAATGCAAGCAAAACGACCTTTGAAAACATGATGAGCAATGGCTGTTTTTATCACAATGTTTTCGATAGTTCATTTATAGGGAGATATGTTATAGGCAAATATAAACATTTGTCAGAAGTTTCAATGTAATCCTTTGAGTAGAACTAGTTATTTGAAAACGTGACGAAAAAGTGTGACGACAGACAGACAGACGCCGGACAAAAAAAAAAGTAATTCCTTAGTGCCTACCATGCTACGCAGGTGACACAATAAAAGGGAAATCTATCTTTATCCATAATGAAATAACACGATCTGAACCATAACAAAAATATCATTAGTGGTTCTACTTATCTGACAAGCAGATAAACTAAAGACGATACAAATTGTTCACAACTTCACATTTGACTATGATTCATTACTAGGAGTGCGATAAACATTGGGTACGAAACAGAATCATGGTTTCATTTTAGGCAATAAGAAGCATTTAAAATGTCTGACATGGAAAGAATGTTGCAAGGTGCTTTTAATAATATTTATATAATCATATGCTTGTGAGCATGCAGCTCAAACTTACATTATGGCTAGGCAAAACACTCCTGAGTCTGCACATTTTTGTTTCAGCATGTCAAACATGAACAGTAACTCTAACCTAACCCGGGAAAATGCAAATAAATCTAACGTTTCGACCCAATATGGTTTCGTGACAGTATCTATCACGTGAAAAAAGTTAGATAACAGATATTCAAATTTAACTTATCTTGTTTAGCAATTACTGAAAAACAGCAGACATCTCTAAAAAACATTGTGAAAAAAGGAGAAATATATTTTGTTGTCCTTGCAAACAATAAAAACACTAAGCTAAATCCTGTCCCTCGTACAGAAGCATTTCGACGCCAGAAAACTTTTGAAAAACATTGTGGCTAAAGGAATAATTACTCATAAAGAGCAATTTCTCCTTTTTCAAGAATATTTTCCACTCATACAGGCAAACCGAATATATTTTGTTGTCCTTGCACACAATAAAGACACTAATGTAAATCCTTTCCCACATACAGACACATTTTTGACATCTCTGCAGCAGACAACTTTGAAAAACATTGTGAGGAATTGCTCCTTTTGCAAGAATATTTTCTACTCTTTTAAATAACATTTTTTTCATTTGTTGAGATTTCCTATATTTGTAAAATTGTCTCGATGTTTTCAGTCGTCTGCTGCAGATTTGTTGTATGTGGGAAATTGATAATGTTCTTCTTACAAACCTATCATATATGTTAAAATCACATGAAAATGTGTTTCTGTGGAGAGTTAAAAATATGTAAACCCACTGAAAAATTGATAGCATAAACTTACTTTATATGTGAATACTAACCAAGTAATGTTAATGTCATTAACTGGCAACGGACAATTCGCCATGACATAAGCTCGACTGGCTTTCAGTCAGTGGAGCTAAAAATTGACCTATTTTTTAACTGGATAGACCCAGTTCCGAATTTGACCTACATGTCACTAAGAAAATCATTCTGACAAAGTTTCAACATAGCCAAAAATGTGGCGTCATTATTGTAGGGAAAAGAGACAGATATACTGCAGAGTTGGACCTCCGAAACCTACTTTATGCTCACTACACAAACATGGGTGGTCTATCTAAATGTCCTCATGACAGCAGTTAAACGCTGAATCCAAGTGTTATTTAGTCTTTTATTTTGAGGAAATCGATGTAACGAAATCGTTCTGTAGTCAACAACTTTACCATATATACAACAATTCTACGGCATTATTCTATCTTGGGTTTAATAACTTTGTTTTATCAAATTCTCCAGTTTTAGTTAGCAATGTTGTTCTTATATCGCTTGAATGACTTCGAAAGTAATATCTGGAAGTAAAATTTGCAGGAATGCCAATTGAAAAGTATTCAAATGTTGATAACCAAAGGGCATGGCTTGTTTGTTTATTTAAAAACTTTGATAACTATTGACCTTCCTATTCATTCAGGCGAGCGATATATGACCATCATGGTATTCTTGTTTAATTGTTGTCTATGCTTATACAAATTGACAGGACTCAGGTGAAGAGTATGTTCCAAGCAATGCTTCAGAGACATGCATCACTATCATATCATACTCGGAATCAGATATTATTCCTACATTTCATGGAAGATCGGAAAATCCTTCTGAAAACATTCTGAATGATCATCAATTTGAATGTTCATCACTAAATACTAGGATGGAGTTGTCATCAGGCCTTAATAAAACAAGCTCCAGTATCATACCATCATGCAGTGTAGTTGTACCAAAAACATACAATTCAAGTGTCAGAGTTTACGACAAAAATTTTTACTGTTTGTTTTGTGAAAAACCACAATCAACAATCAAAACACAAAAAACACCTTACAAGAATTCATCAAGATGAAAAAGAAGTACATGAAATGAATAACGAAACAGATACAACCAGACATTGTCAAAAATACTTAAAAATCAAGAATTTAGGTAACCACTTGCAAAATATTAAAACTCTCAAAGCCGGTAATGGGGAACTTGCAATATCCTACAGGGTTAGAAAAGACAATGTTACAAGGTGTCCGTCAGATTATGGTCCTTGCCAGTATTGTTACTCATGGTATGTTAAGGATGAGCTGTGGCGGCATGCACGATCTTGCAAGTTCTCCAGTACTGTGTCTTTTCGTGGAGGTCAACAAATGGCAAGTAATTTACTACTACCTACCACTGACACCAGCCAAAAGCTGAAGGAAATTCTTGTAGCGATGAAGAGTGACACAATTGGGCGAGTTGTCAAAAGTGACTTATGAAGTGTCTTATCATTGGGCTTGGAGAAAAGTTGGTCAAGCCCTACGCTCAAGACCCTGATCAACATAATTACATTCGACGAAATCTAAGAACTGTTGGGAGGCTATTAATCGAATTAAGAAAAAACAGCGGTCAAGAAAACAGCCGACTCATTGACTACATGGATTCTTCTCATTTTTCACTTTTAGTAGAAAGTCTTAGAATTGTATCAATGTTTGATCAAAATACAAATCGCTATGCAATACCCTCACTAGCTATTAAAGCAGGTCAAGCCTTTAACAAATGTGTGAACATTGCAGTAAGAAAAGGCCTCGAAGCACACAATATGGATCTAGTTCAGTCTTGTGAGCGGCTAAAAAGTATAATGGGTCAGGAATGGGAGGAGAAGGTGACCATCAATGCACACAAGACTTTATATGAACAAAAAAGGAATACTTCAAAAGGACAATTGCCATTAACTAATGATGAAAAACTGTTAGTTGATTACATTAACAGGGAAAGTGACCTAAATTATAATATATTGAACAAATCAAATAGTGATACAGAACTGTTGAAAAGTGCATAGCTGCAACTGTCCGAGCTCACTTTAGCCAGTACAATCGTTTTTAACAGAAGGCGTGCTGGAGAAGTATCGAAAATGCAAGTCTTGGACTATACCAAGAATCGCATAGCTCCAATTGAGCCAGCAGTGCAGAAATGCCTTTCGACATTCGAACAATCATTGTGCAAAACAATATGTAGGATGGAAATTGCTGGTAAGCGGGGCAGAACTGTTCCCTCCAAATGCCAAGAGGAACTTTGACATATTAATTGAAAAAAGACAGAGTGTAGTCGGTATGCCAAATACATACATGTTTCCAGTCATTTCATCACTAAGCCACATAAGAGGAACTGACAGTCTGCGAAAGTTTTCGAAATTGTGTGGTGCAAAGAAACCTGAACTTCTTAGAAGTATTAAGCTTAGAAAACAGATAGCGACATTGTCACAAATAATGAATCTTAAGGAAAATGAGTTGGACATAGTAGCTCAATTTTTAGGTCATGACATTCGAGTTCATAGAGAGTATTATCGACTTCCAGAGGCAAAATTACAGGTGGCCAAGGTTTCGAAGCTTCTTTTGATGTTGGAGAAAGGCGATATTGACCAAGGAAAAACTCTGGACGAAATCAACATAGAAGATGCAATTGAAAGTACGGTTTTAATGTTTAAATTGTTCATGTTCAAATCCATTGGAAACTATTTTCACTAATATATTTGATTTATTTAACTTTTTCCCTATTAGACTCTTCTTCAGCAGAATACATTATTGCAAAAAGAAGGTCTCATAATGAGCAATATCACCTTCATCCAAAATGTTTTCAAATCTAGTTCAAGATTTACAATTTCAAAAACATTATGGATTTTCAGGATCATTTGCAAGATGTTCTAGAAGTTGTCTGCTACAGAATTGTGTATGTTCAAAAGGGTTAACCCTTTCCCTCATATGACAATTCTGCAGCAGACGACTTTGAACATATTTTGTGAAAAAATGAAAAATCTCTATAATTCAATGGATAACCTATGACAAAAATTGTGGCAAAAGGAGAAATTGCACGTTATGTGCAATTTCTTCTTTTGTCACCATGTTTTCAAAAAGCCGTCTGCTGCAGAGGCGTCAGAAAGCGTCTATATGAGGGAAAGGGTTAAACAAACATTTTTCTAATAAATTTAGCTCACCTTGAGCTTGGTTTTGTAAAGATAACATAAGACCTATAGAGTACCCTTTCAGAATTTGAATTGAATTCAATTAATTTCTTACATCTAGCGCTACTCTAATTTCTTTGAAAGTGAACAAAATCAAAAAGTAAATATAATTTTCAAAACTTAGATCAGTCAATTATTTGCTGTTCAATAAACACACACACATCTATATATATATAGATGCTTTCTGATGTCTCTGCAGCAGGCGGCTTTTTTTAAACAAAGTAACATAAGAAGAAATTGTTCAAAATAAACAACTTCTCCTTTTGCCTCAATGTTTTCCACTTTTAGTCATAGTTTATCCATATAATTATAAACATTTTCAATTTCTTTACAAAATAATGTTCTAAGTCTTCTGCTGTAGAATTGTAGTATGTGGGAAAAAGTCTTATTTTAAAAATGCTGTCACAAGATTGTTCTCAAGTTCAGCTCTAAAACTTAGCCAAAATATCCTCAAGATAAACATTCTGAACAAGAGCGCCATGATAGCTCTGAAGCCCTGAATCGCTCACCTTTTTTTTTTTTACTTTAGCCATATAACCCCCTGGCGGCAATAGTTTTTCGTATAATCAACATGGCTTGAAGGAATCTGATAGGTCACATTTTTTACATTTATGTATATATCATTTAGACAAACATTCTGCCAACATTTCAACATGCTCAAGCCAATAATGAGGCTTTCCAGTGTTTACAAGATTTTACTTAAATTTGACAAGACCCATATTCAAACTTGTCCTAGATGTCACCTTGACAAACATTCCGACAAAGTTTCAGAATGCTCAAGCAAAAAATGTGCATTCTATTGAGTAATTCAAGAATTTCCTTAAATTTTACGTAGTGACCTTGTTTTTGACCGGACATGACCCAGTTTTGAACTTTGCCTAGGTATCACTTGGACAAACATTATGACGAAGTTTCATCATGCTTAAGTAAAAAAAAAAGTGGCTTCCAGAGTGTTAACAAGCTTTTCCTTCAATTTGACCTAGTGACCTAGTTTTTTACCTTATATGGCTGTATCCCAAGATTTGATGGAGCTGAGTGGTCTGAAAACTTTTCATGAAGAAAGAATGCAAAATGTAGCCTGTAGAATGTTAACAAGGGACAGGACGAAATGTTATCACAATAACTCCCCTTGCACTTCTTGCAACGTTGAGTTAAAGAGTTAAAGAGGTCTAAAACTTCCATAGTGTAAAAATATTTACCTTCAATATGAAATAGTGACCCAGTTGTCAGCCCATTTTTTATACTTTGTCTAGATACACTGGAGCGCCGATAATTCGCGGTTGGATAAAACGCGATATCCAGTAGAACGCGATGGCGGCTTGGCTCCCGTTACAATCTTGAAAAAAGGAGCCTATTTTCCTTTTTTTATTTGAAATTGAACCCAAAAATTGACAACTTAAAAAAAAAAATCCAAAAAAATACGACAAATAATTCTGTAAAACATGGTACTAGTTTCAAAACTTGAACATAATACATTTAAATAAATAATGTACAAACCTGATTTTATAAATCCAAAGAAAAAAATACTGAATTCACGTAATCCAAATTCAATGAATGAATGAATGAATGAATGGTGTTTTAAGGCCCGTCGACAACTAAGGTCATTTTGGGCGCTTAATAATTTACTTTATGTAAATGATTAAATAATTAAAATTGAAATATAACTAACCAGTTTATTAGACAAAACAATCAAACATGATGTTTGCGATACTTAACAGTAATATAAAATGACATGTAAGCAAGCCAATGTAAAACAGAATTTAGGCAAACAAGCCAAACACTACTATGTAATACTTAACATAAAGATAAACAATATCTGAGAAAATGTGGAACAGGATCTGTAAAAGTAATGTATGTGCAAAAGCACGATTTAAGAAATAATCATATCTTATTAAAAATATTAATTTCCCTAAGGAAATCAAATAAAAGTTCAGGTTTGAGAGACTCAAAGAGCTGACGCATACTTTGAGCCTTGAAAAATATATCACGTATTGGAGCGAAATCAGCACATTCCAGAAGAATGTGCTGTACTGAAAGTTGTGTAAAACATCGAATACATTTAGGTGCTTCCTCACCTTTCAGTAAGTATACATGAGTTAACCATGTGTGACCAATGCGTAAACGAGCAAGGACAATTTCTTCTCGGCGACAGGATCTAAAAGCTGGCAGCCACTCACCAAGTACTGACTTGATTGAGTGCAGTTTATTATTTACTTGCTCATTCCGATCACTTTGCCACTTATCGTAAAGTAAAACATTTATTAAAGGTTTAAAATCGGAATAAGGTATTTTAAAAGGTAAAATATCTTGTGAAAGAGCAGACTTTGCTGCCAAATCAGTATGTTCGTTACCGTGAATGCCCATATGACTGGGGATCCAGCAAAATACTACTTGTGCTGTTGCACAAATACGCGATAACTTAGAAAGGAGGTTAACAATAATAGGGTTATCTATTTTGTCATTCTGAAGTGCCTGCATAGCAGACAATGAGTCAGTAAAAATAATGTATCGCCAATAACCTTCGGATTCAATATCATCCAAAGCCAAATGAATTGCCTTTAACTCGGCAGAAAATACAGAAGCATTATTTGGCAACCGAAATGTTATCACATCGCCATCAGCAACTGCAGCAGCCTTTTCGCCATCCTTAGAACCATCCGTATAAATACGCTCAAAGTTATATGTATTTATAATTTCAATATACTTGGATTTAAAAACAATAGGATCTGTGCAGGCCTTTTTATCGGTCGCAAGATCATAAATGAATGATGGACTATTTAGAGTCCAAAGTGGAGAATATGAAATCTCCTGCCTGGCGATGTCCTCAAGATTAATATCAAGCTTTGCGACTTCTGGGCCGTAACGGATACCAAAAGGCGGTATTACCCGTTCCTTCTTTAAAAATAATTCCTTGAATAAAGGGTTAAAAACAACTCTATGAGTGGGATTTGAAGGATTAGACTTAAGTTTTAAAAGATACTGCATAGCCAGTTTTTGACGGCGCAAATATAATGATGGTTCATTGGCTTCTGCATAGAGACTTTTCACGGGCGATGCTCGAAAAGCGCCCAGGGCTAGCCGTAAACCCTGGTGGTGAATGGTATCAAGTGTTGCAATGTTCCAAAATTGTAATACAGAAATAATCCTCCATTTGACTTCTACCAGAATTCAACCGTCCGTCAGTACTTCAATCATCAAAAAATCACTCTAAAGGCAAACATTTGAACAAGGATGCTTGTCTAGTTGATGACTTGGACAGTCTGAATATGTGTCATCTTTGGTCATAAACTAGGTCAAATTTCTTGTAAACCTTGTGTGCACTGTATTGACCTAATGAAATTAGGCCAGAATGATATCTCAATCAGTTTTAATATGGACCATGTTGGGTCACTAGGTCAAATATTTTAAATTTTAGTTTGAACTGTAATGGCTACAATGTTGACCAAATATTCAAGGAACTTCAAATTTTAATGAAAAATCTGACTATGTCCCTTTATTATTATGCTTATTGTAATATCATATTGGGTAAAAGTGACTCAGATAAGCGATTCATGACCCTCTTGTTCTAAGTAAATCCCATTACCCGAAAAAGAGATATTTTGACTATCAGAAACCTTTTTGACACGTTACCAAGCGAAAATTGACTATATGACAGTGATATTTTGAATGGCATATAAGGGCAAATAACTCCTTCAATATTTTAGCTTAATCATGACGTGATTGCCTCCCTTGTACACATACAGCAGTGACGTCACTATTCAATGTGTACATAGAAACAGCAGACAACAGGAACTGTCAGCAAGTAAACATGTCACGATTTGCAAGTATTTGCAAGCAATTAATAACAATTTAAAACTTTTTTATGTACTTAATTTTGTTCGGTATAATATTTATATTATGTTAATTGAACAATTTAAAAAGCTGATAATGGTTGAAGTAAATTTGATGTAATGTCTATATGTCAAAGTTTTAAATCTAATTCTCCAAATTCAGTCATTTTTAGCTCTACTAGCCATAACAGATTGTTGAATGGTGTTGTTCCTGTCGTCTGTCTCTGTCCTAACTTTAGCTTTGTGGTTAGCGTGGTAGAGCCTCAGTCTCTGGTACCAAATCCTGTGATGAGCAGGTTCTGCTTTTTTAGCTCACCTAAGCATGAAGTGGAAAGGGGGGGGGGGGGGGGGGGGGTTGTGATCACTCACCGTCGTCGTCTCTTGTGCGTCCGTATGTTAACAATTCCCTACAAATGACTTCTCCTATAAAACCAATGGACTGATTTCAAAATAACTTCACATGAATGTTAAATGGCTTTCAAAGTTGTTCAAAGAATTTAAATCAAGTAGAGCTTTGATGGCTGCGGCATCATAAAAAGGGAAAGTTGCCCAAACTTAAAAAATCTTTTTGTCCAAAAGTACTAGCCCAATTTGAAAACTATTTTGCGCAAATGTTCCTTGGGGCACTCTACCAAGACTTCAAATATTTCCGATCCGTTGAAAAAATGGCCACCAGGGTTGGAGCTTGTTTTCCTTATATGTGTATTGTTAAAACTTTAAAAATCTTCTTGTTCAAAAGTACATGCCACATTTAAAGACAATTTGGCCCAATTGTTCCTTGGGTGTCCTCTACTAAGATAGTTTAAATTATACCAATCTTATGAAAAACATGGCTGCCAGGGGGCGGGGCTTATTTTCCTTATATGTAATATAGTGAAAACTTAAACAAATCTTCTTGTACAAAATCACTGGCCCGATTTGATAATAATTTGGCACAGATGTACCTTGTGTTACTCTCTGCCAAGTTTGTTCAATTTATTCTGATCCGTTAAAAAACATGGTCTCCAGGGTGATTACTTGCTTTCCTTTTATGTATAGAGTAAAAACTTTGAAAAATATTGAAGTTCTATCAAATCAAGTGAGCGATAAAGGGCCATCATAGCCGTCTTGTTGATTTTTTCCCACTAACTCTCAAGTACTGGTTAATATAAAAAGATAGTTGTGTAAGTACTTAATTTCCTTTTCTTACTATGTATTCAAAAACCGCCTGCTGCTTGACCCGCCAAGTGTCGGTCTCATCAGGGAAAGTGTTAAAGAAAAACTACTGGTGACTCTGTTTCTGGTAAATTGGAGCAATATTGGTCTCTGGCAAATGCTTTATTTTATGTATTTCAGACATCAAAAGATAGAATATCTGTCCAAGTAGGATGGTCAAACTATTCGTTCAAAGAGGGGCGATCCAAGTTAATAAAATCCACAAGGTACGTCCTGATTCAGGTCCAAAAACAATAAAGCTCAAAACCATTGCTAAAGGTGAAGAGATAAAAAACAAAACTTAAATCATTATTTTTTCCTAGCAACACGAGTCCCATTGGACATGAGAAAAATTTCACTTTTGGACCAACAATGGATATCTCATAGACCCTAAAACAACCATTGGGGAGTTATCATGTTCGACAACTAGAGTGAGGATGTATCTACTTTCGAAAAAGGTGAATATTTTTTTTTTTTTGAGTATGACTAATCACTGAACACTTATCCCATTTTAGACGAGTACGGCTATTGTGAGAACTTAAAAAAAATATTCTTCCCCGAAAGTGTCTGACCGATTTTTAAATAATTTTTTAGAATGTTGCTTAAGTGACCCACTATCAGATTCCTTCAAGCCATTGGTAAAAAAACCTGGCCTCCAGGGCGCGGGGCTATTTTGCCTTATATTGCTATAGTGTAAACTTAAAAAATCTTCTCCTGAAAGTGTCACCCCGATTTTCTAATTATTTTGTAGAAATGTTCCTTGGGTGACCCACTATCAGATTCCTTAAAGCCTTGTTAATTTGTTGAAAAACAAAAATATGGTCGCCACAGAGCGGGGTTCTTCGGCCGTATATGGCTATTGTGAAAACTTAAAAAATCTTCTCCTGCGAAAGTGTTCTGCCAATTTAAAAATAATTTTGTAGAAATATTCCTAGGGTGACCCTCTATCAGATTCTTTCAAGCCATGTTGAATGGTCGAACACTATGGTGGCCAGGGGGCAGGGCTTATATGGCTTAACTGGGGGGAAAACGGGTGAGCAATCCATGGCCATCATGTTAATCACCTAATTGTTAAAAAGTTATCTATGTTGAAATGATAAATTTGATGGATTTCTTCAATTTATTTCTTAAAAAACTTAATACCTACTTAAAGTGGAGTGGGAAAGTTACATGAAAACTCCTGAAAGTAATGTATAGATAAACTTGATCCTTTTAGATCACTAAAACATAGTCAAAATGACAATAAACTCTACAGAAAAAAAATGTTTCTTGGCTTTGCATTTCCTATTTTTTGTCAACGCACTCAGCCAGTGGACAGACCTCAAATTCCATGTAGCTGGAAATGCTAGGTACCAAGGACTCCACCCCCTTTTAGTGTGGCAACCTTATCAGTCAGGCTGATAAAGACAAGGGAGACTAGAAGGACATTCTGCAAGTAGTTCATCTGACCAGCATCCTACCACTCTCCAATGTGACATGCGAAAGGGCCTTCTCTACAATGAAGATAATCAGTCTGATTGGAGGTGTGCACTGGACAGTGTTATCATGGACATTCTTATGAGAATTAAAATCGAAAACATCAGTCTGAGGGATTTTGATCCAAAGGTGGCTGTTAGGAGGTGGTGGTTGTCGGGCGAGAGGCAGAAGAGGCCAACAACATTACCATATGGACATAGAAGATGATTTATCATCATATTCAGTATAGATGCCTTATACAGTTACTGTGCTTTTGTTTATTATTGTTGATTATTGTTATGTATTGCTTTAAGATAGTTTGTATTGTTTAAAGATAGTTTAATAGAAGTTTTATTTAGACCTTTGGATCAAAATCCCTCCGAATGTCTGATGTTTTCAATTTTAATTTAAATTCGAGCCCTGTTTATTATCAAGTGTTATTATGAAAATCACTTGTTTATTAAACATTTAACTAAAACGCACTTGCACTGACTTTAGTTACTTTATTATATGCATATAGAATGCTTAATCAACCTAATTAAATACTTTGAAAAAAAGCAAGTAACTTTTAGAAATTGCAAGTTGAACATTTTCCCACTTGCTAAAATTTGCAGGTGGGGAAAACGTTTAAATTTGAGCCCTGTCAGCAATCAACTAGGTCCAGGAGTCAGCAATCAACCCAGTTCAGGAGAGAGAGATTGTCCCGGTCCAGGTCAAGCAGCCAACTGAGGACTCCGTCCATTTTTGCTGCAAATGAGACTCCCAACAAGAAAAGAGGCCTTCCCAATGATTGAAGCAGGTATGTGAAAAACCAGATAAATGATATTTTAATAGTTGGTTTATTCCAATTTATTTTAGCTTGATTGTAACGAAGGCTTACAGCTTAAAGAGTCACTCCCGAGTCCGTTTCCTGGGTCAAACCAGTACGGAATGTCCATTGTGAAAGCTACGAGAACGTTATAGTTATTGACCGACTTTTAAAGGTACTGGCAACCAGATGATACCATTGCAAGAAAAACTTACATAAAATTGATATTGGTGTGTATAATACCTTGAAACTTACTTAATGATGTAACACATTGTTTTTTTTCATGTATCTTTCTCATTTTTTCGTATTTTTCCATTTCAAAAAGTCACTGGGTTAGTCTACCAGGTAAAACTAACTAGAATGGAGTGCTCCCCGGAGCACGTGTGTCACCTGCCGGGGCCTTGTCAGAAAAAAATAAATTTTGACAGAAAAGGGGAAATAAATCTGATACAAAAATATTTGGATTATCCTTCTTTTGTGAAACCATCACAAAGATTGATATAAACATTTGTCAGAAGTTTCAATTAAATCCTTTGAGTAGAAAGAAAGTAATTTGAAAATTTAGATTTTTGATAGAAAAGGGGCGATAACTCTGATATAAAAATATTTGGATTATTCCCCTTTTGTGAACCAATCACACACATTGATATAAACATTTGTCAGAAGTTTTAATGTAATCCTTTTAGTAGAAAAAAATCCCTAAGTGCCTACCATGCTACGCAAGTGACACAAAAAGAGATTTCTATAACGTTATGATATCTGTTGAAAATTCCAGTAGCCAATCTCTAGCCCGAGTAGCTCAGTTGGTAGAGCACTACTCATATTCTGGCGACCCGGGTTTGAATCCCCGCTCCGACGACCTCGTGACGTCATTGCAACGAAAGTAACGTCTTTGTTAGGCAAGTAATAAATAACAGGGTGGCCACAGAAATCCAAAAATGAAATTCCCTGATAATTCCCTGATTTTTCCCTGACTGAAAGGTTATTTTCCCTGATCTTTTCACATCTAGTATATAGCTTAAATACAGCTGTATACGCATGGCCTCCAACCTCCCCTTATAGCCATACCTTCACCACCATTAAACACATTCTTTACTCATAACTTTGGAGTTTTACAAGTCTTAGAATTATCTTTTCTTTTTTTTATTGAAACTTGTTACATTTACAAAAAGTATCAAAAGCATTGTAGGCAATTGAAAATGCTTAATCTTTCACAGTGACTGGGATGAAGATTTAATATTCAGGACAATAACTAACAGACTGATAATTGATGTAGAAAAAAATTATGTATTTAGCATTAAAGCTGAAAAATACTGTCACATCTAAACAAGGAAACATTTGCTGGACTCCCAAGTTTTCAAAATTTCTGCACAAGTTCAAACATTTTCAACTGCCTGCACAAGTCATTATTCAACTTAACATGAGAAACTGTTTCACTTTGAAGGTAATGTTACAAAAAAGCAAGTAAGCAATGTGAAAATAAGACTGAAACAATTTCTAACCTTTGCTAGTAGAAATCTATAAATGCATGAGAATGCCTAATTTCAGCACTAACTTATAGCAGTTACAAAAACATTAAGCTTACAGTAAAGCATATGCATAGAAGGAAGATTATAAATCAAAAAGCATTTAAGGAAAACATATAGGGTGCATTAAATTGCAATACTGCTTGAAATCAAATTATATTACATACTCAAAAACAATAAACAATGCAAACAATTTTGATCATTCAATTAACAAATAAAAACATTCATTCAATATCAAAGTGGACATTTAAGCAATGTGAAAATATATGCATCTTTACATACAATGACAAAAGCAGTTTGTTAGTTTTCTAATGCAGGGTTACAAACTCAGGTGAGGTTATAGAATTAATGTTAATAAGCAACTAAACAACAAGCAACCGTTTCCCACACATAAAGTTTCATTGAGATATATTTACACTGGTTACTAATGTTAATTGTGATCATTATCTGATTTTGCTTGTGGACTTAAAGAACTCTTGTCACATTCAATTAATTTTATTTTTCAGCTGCTTAACAATCTCTGACTGCTTTGACACTTGTTTCTTCAAAATGTCTTGTCCCTTTTCCCGTAAAGCAACTGACTGAGCAAGAAGATTGAAATCATGTTTCTTCAGGGAATCCTTGGCTTTCTTGTCAGCCTCATTGAGACAACTACTTGCTTCATCTTCCAGCATCTTCATTTTCTTCTTTGCCTCTTGATATTTCTCTTCATCATCTGTATTTTTCCTCCTCTCTGCCTCTTTCTTTTTCTCAGCCTGGCTACTGATCAGATACTGACTGTATTTATTCCTTGCCTGACTGCAGTATTTTGTCGGGGACTTCATACTGATGAACCTTAACATCTTGTGATTTGAGAGTATCATGTACAAGTTTGATGGCACACAGAGTTTGGGTTTTCATGTTTGTAGACAAAATGTCATCATTCACCGAGAAACTTCTTTCAACTTGAGCTTGGCCGTGTGAAATCACAAGAATCAACTGCACCACCTTCCAGAGCTCTGTAAACTCCTGCTTGTTGTTCAACATTGCATGGTAAAACTCATCCAATCGCTCTGTCTTTGGATCGAACTTGACCAACTGCTCCTTTTCATCCCTAGCTAGCTTCTTGTACTGCCCTTCTGCTTCATCACATATAGCTACTGTGAAGCGCTTGGAGGCGACTAATTTAGCAGTTATAGCCCTAAATGTTGTTACAGCTGATGATCTACTTGCTATAAAGTCAGGATCAAGAGACCTAAAGGCTCTCAGGAAAGCATATTTCAAAGGACATCTTTCCTGTATCTTTGCAACTGTAGCACAAAGCGCTTGACGGCAACTACTTCTAAATTCAAGCTTCTGAAGTTCACTGATTTTTATTGACTGTATAGCCTGTCTTGCTCCATTACCAATATTGATACTCTTTGCAGCTATGATGTTTTCGTTGTTTTCAACATCTAGAGCGGCCAACTTGTATCCTGTTCTGTTCTGATCAAGGACATCCTCCTTTACAAACAGCTCCATTAAGTCATCAAGTAGTTCTGCAATATCCTTTCCTAAGTAAATTGCCAGAGGTTTGTCATCTTGGTATTTAGTTAAGATTGGCTTCAACTTCTTTGCTATGAATATGAAGAACTCCAACTTAGCAACCATGAGCTTATCAGCTACTGCCTCTCGAACTACATCAAAGGAAGTACATGTTGGAATTTCTGACTTCTTCTTTTTCAGGGTAACTAGAACATACTTAACAATGTTTGGCCAGATTTTAAGAGCTCTTGAAGCCACAGGCTCATCTTCTAGCACAGAACTTCAGAGGAAACACTGTTGAATTAGTGATGTCTGTATAGCTTGTCCTTCTTACATAAGTGTCATGAAATAATCTCCAAAGGCACTTCAATACACGTTCAATCTCCCAGCCGCTCTTCTTCATGCCTGTCTGCAGTGCGCCATGAATTACATGGAGGCTACACGTTCCAATGTCTATCAGATCCGGCATCTCCTTATCCAACTTCTTTCTATCTTCTACATACAGTCTGTGAACTTTCAAATTCACATTAGGTCCATCCATTCCAAGTTGCAATATTTGATCTGTTTTGAATTCAGATAGTCCATTTTTCAAGGCTGACAACAGATCCTCTGCCTTTCCACCATTCAGAAACTCACTACCAAGATACCTTGTTACGACTCGATCAGCACTCCAGAATCTGACTAGTATGTCCATCTGTTCCTTTTGTAATACATCATTAAATGCTTCATCAAAAATCACTGTGAAGAAACTACTCAGCTTCAAAGTGTCAACAAGCAAGTCTTTGAAGTATGGTGCAAGTCCAAATGTTAGAAGGTAAGACTGCTTGGTTTTGCCTAAGCTATACTGCTGAGCAATATTACTGTCCCAAAACATTTTCCTGAACAGCTCAGACTTATTCTCACTTGATCTAAATGAATAATGATCCTGAACACAGCTCAAAGTCCAGATAATTTCAGCCTTCCGGGACTCCTTGCTCTGCAACCACTTTGAAATAATTGGTGCTGGTTTTGGACCTTCAACAGCTGTGACATTGTTATCATTGTCTACAGTACTAGCATCATCAGGAGGAGGGGGAATGTCCAATGTTTCTTCAGACTGATCAGCAGCAGGGTCCAGTGTGTTTTCCGATTGCTTGATGGCAACTCCCAAAGTCTCTGTTTTAGGTCTTGTTAAATTATCAGTGGATTTGTTAGATTCTTTTGATTCAACTTTCATAAAGTTTGTGAGTCCAGTGAACTTTGGCATCTTCAATGCTTCAGTGTGTTTTTTTGACTTAGAATGGCTATCCAATGCCCTCTTCCCCATATTACTTAACACAATTGATTTGTAGCATACTTTGCAAAAAGCCATTGAAGGATTTCCTTTTACCTGCTGAAGCCATCCTTTATAATTTGGGTGTGTAAGCCAGGAAATGTTAAATACAGTAGCCATGGTTTAGTTGTGTGTTAGTTATTTATATAAAATGTTAGAAACTTTACATTGTTATCACTTCCTGTAAAGTATAAAAACATTAATGATTATAATGTGCAAAGATGCCAAACAATAGAGAATAAGTAAGAGTATTGTTTTAAAGAATGCTGCTCTACAACCATAGCAGGATATCTAAAACAAATGCAAAATGGATTATTAGCAAGCAAGGCGAACCCAGTCAAGCACTAGCACCAAAGAGCACTACTAGCTTGTTTAAATGTAAAGCAGAACATAAGTTATGCATAAGCACAATAATGTAGGTCATAAACACCATCATCTGAATGAACGTTAATTTAAACACTAAAAAGGGAATTATAGTCAGTCGTCATGCAGGTAAACAGATTCTCATGCAGCCATCATTTTATGACTGTAATAAAAGACAGTATATTTTAGAGAATAAGTAAGAGTATTGTTTTAAAGAATGCTGCTCTACAACCATAGCAGGATATCTAAAACAAATGCAAAATGGATTATTAGCAAGCAAGGCGAACCCAGTCAAGCACTAGCACCAAAGAGCACTACTAGCTTGTTTAAATGTAAAGCAGAACATAAGTTATCCATAAGCACAATAATGTAGGTCATAAACACCATCATCTGAATGAACGTTAATTTAAACACTAAAAAGGGAATTATAGTCAGTCGTCATGCAGGTAAACAGATTCTCATGCAGCCATCATTTTATGACTGTAATAAAAGACAGTATATTTTAATTAGTGCTTGAGCTGTGGGGCAATGGTTGCTCCATTCCATTTTAGCTTCTCTTCAGTTAAGATCCCAATTAGTTTAACCATTAAACAGTTTTAGTACAGACAAATAGTCTTGATTGGAAAGATAAATCCACCATTTAAGGATTAACATTCAGCTATAGATACATAATTGTAAATTGCTTTATTGATATATTACCAACAGTTTAAAGAAATACATCTTTTTAATAAAGTCAGGAAGAGAAGCTACCAGTAGCCAAGTTTTGTTTTCTCCAATCTTTGTAAAATTCCCTGATAATTCCCTGATATTTTGCAAATTTTCAAATTCCCTGATTTTTCCCTGCAGGGATTTTTTTTTCACCCTTTTCCCTGTTTTCCCTGTTTTCCAGAGGCCGTGGCCACCCTGAAATAAATAACAAAAGGAAAACGACAGGAATGGTAGGAAAAGATAGTTTGACTCGTCACAAATGGATTTCATTCACTGGAAAGACTTTATGAAGGCTAAGTCGACTATTCTTGTGTACCTGTCATCATTATTTCGTGGATTTTATATCTTTGCAATATAGAGAAGCAATAAACACTTGAAAATGATTGTAAATATTTCAACGGAAGTTATCGTTCGTTACACTGGCCTCGGATATTATTTTCACTGAAAAGGACGAACCATACTGTTTCTGTATCGGCATAGCTTCATTTCAAGGTAAGCTATTTATTATATCAATAATTTGCTTAAAAATATAACTTCATTTCTACATTATTTGTTAGTATCTGTTGGGAACGTTCCACGATGCTTTCGTCACATCGCGTGACGTCACATGGTGTGTATCGTTTTTGTCTGTATCTGTCATTTGAAGCCGCAGCCAAGACCTTGTCAAATGTTGACTCCACTCAAGAAAATAGCTAAAGTTTGTTTGCTACATTTATTGCAATATATAGATAAACGTCTTAAAGTCAATACAACTAAACAGTCGAAGATATGATAGAAACAAAACTACAGTCAATTTCAAATTATTTGCCTTCAATTTACATTATTTGTTTACATTGTACAGTTTAACAGTTTATGTCTATGACCTAGTCTTTGTCGAATCATGAAAGTATGACCAGAATCAGTTCACCCTGGTTTTGGGGTATACATAGTAAATGTCTTAAGCCATATATCCTCCAACCTGAAAGAGAGGAAAACACTTTCATGCCTTCAAATGAGTCTATTGTTAGCTCACCTAAGCACGAAGTGCAAGGTGAGCTTTTGTGATCACTCACCGTCCGGCGTCTGCGTCGTCGTCGGTGTCTGTTAACAATTTCCTACAAATGACTTCTTCTACTAAACCAATTGACAGATTTCAAAATAACTTCACAGGAATAATTTCACGTAGAACTTTGGTTGCTGCGGCATCAGAAAAGGGGAAAATTGCCAAATCTTAAAAAAAAATCTTCTTGTCCAAAAGTACTGGCCTGATTTGAAAATTATTTTGCACTAATGTTCCTTGGGGTACTCTCTACCAAGATTGTTTAAATATTTCCGATACGTTGAAAAACATGGCCGCCAGGCGGCGGAGCTTATTTTCCTTATATGTGCATTGTTAAAAGTTTAAAAATCTTCTTGTCCAAAAGTACTGGCCCAATTTGAAAATTATTTAGCACAAATGTTCCTTGGGGCACCCTTTACCAAGATTGTTCAAATAAATCCGATCCGTTGAAAAACATGGACGCCAGGGGCGGAGCTTGTTTCCCTTATATGTGCATTGTTAAAACTTTAAAAATCTTCTTGTCCAAAAGTATTGGCCCGATTTGAAAATTATTTTGCACAAATGTTCCTTTGGGGACCTTCTACCAAAATTGTTCAAATTAATCTGATCCATTGAAAAACATTGCCGCCAGGGGCAAGGCTTATTTTCCTAATACGTGCATTGTAATATCTTTAAAAATCTTCTTGTCCAAAAGCACCTGCCTGATTTAAAAATCATTTGGCACAAATGTTCCTTGGGTGACTTTCTACCAAGGATGTTCAAATAAACCCGATATGTTGAAAAAC